>JAHHFK020004436.1:0-82388 GCA_024533555.2 Aedes koreicus
TCCCAACATTTCTATCAGGGATGTTACGAAAAGGCGAAAGTTTCAGTTTGTTTTGTGCAGAAAACAATGAAACGTTCTGGATTACATGTGTACAAGGTCCAGAAGGCACCGAACCGGAGCGATAAACAGAACTCGGTGGCCAAAACTCGTGCAAGAAAACTGTACAGGGAGTGGCTCACAAAACCGTTCTGCATTGTGATGGACGATGAGACCTACATTAAAGCCGACACCAAACAAATGCCAGGACAGGAACACTACGTCGCCACCTCTAAGTTGGCCGTTCCGGAGAGTGTACGGAAGAAGAAACTGTCGAAATTCGCCAAAAAAAATTCCATGTCTGGCAAGCGATCTGCGGATGTGGCAAAATGAGTCAGCCCTTCATCACCTCTGGGACCGTCAACGGGCAAATCTACAAGGACGAATGCCTCCAAAAACGACTTCTGCCCTTCTTGAGATCTCACGATGGCCCGACACTGTTTTGGCCGGATTTGGCATCTTGCCACTATGCCCGGCCCGTCTTAGACTGGTAAAAAGATAATAATGTAGTTTTTGTACCAAAAGACGTCAACCCCCCAACAACTCCGGAACTTCGCCCAATTGAAAAATTTTGGGCAATCACGAAGGCAAAGCCTTCAATAACACTACAAATGATATATAAAGTTAATACTAAAGAAAGTGTGGTAAAAAGCAAGTAAGCAAGTCGGTCCTATTATTGCCCAAAATTTGATGAAAGGGGTCAAGGCAAAGGTGTGGGCATTTGGGTTGGGAGAAGAGGTTCAATAAACCAATGATGTCAAAACTTAACCATTTAGTAGTACTCTATTTCCAGAAAGTTTGAAAAGAATCGGGCTCAAGGAAAATTTTTGGTGACCTATTTTGTGTGTCCAAATTTCATCGAATACAGTCTTTACAACAAACAATCCAAAATCAGAATTTGTAACAAATATTTGAGTTTGAATCTGATAATAACTGTGTGATTTGATTAGTACAAATTCTCCGCTTTCAACTTTAATAAACGAGTATTTTACACCAGCCAGTTCAGTCACAGAAAGTTGCTTATTCAAATCGGTGTTTGCTCTTAATCGAAATGGGCACTTAACTTTTACATTCATTTTTCCACAGCAATCGCACTCGATTATCATATCCGGCGATGCTGCAACGAATGGTTTTTCGCTATATAGAAAAATGCCACATTCAAGAAATGATACATTAATGTGGTCCTTATACAAATGCTTCACATATTCATTTGCGCGAGCCTCATTTTTTCGACCATATGAAATCGCGGGAGTTTCAACAGTGCACAAATATGGATGACAATTTTTTTAAGCAAAGAAAGTTTCTAAGGAGGCGTTTCAACCGATGAATTAACAACTTCTTTCATAACCGATGCAGTCACTCTTCCTATGCGAACGTGATGCCAAAATTGATTAAAGCTTTGATCTCGAGTCAGATTTTCAACTGCTGCAATGTCCGATGAACTAACTTGAAATATCATTTTATTTCCGATTTTCCTTAAAACCTCCAAAGTTACAGTCTCGTGCTCCTGATTGAACATTCCTTGTATTAGGATGTTTTGATTCAAGATAATGTGATCTGGTACAAGCTTTTCTTCACATTGATTACAAATGAATCGGTCATAGTCACAAAATTTTCGCAGGACAGCTGCATTCGACCCATCTCGTTTCAAGTCCTGGAGTAACTTGCAAAAGTCAGATTTGGTAGCTCCCTCACAAGTTGAATCGTTGAATCGTTGGATTTGGCGTCCATAGTTAATGTGTCGGACCTTATGGAACAAATCCTCTTTTATGCCTTTGGAGGGCCTAATCCAATACGCAGGAACTTCCGTTGGAGTAACCTTAAGAAAAATGAATGAGGTTAGCATTTGCAACCTAGGTTAGAACTAGTAATTAATCAAACAATATTGCAAGGTTACCTTTTGATTTATTGTAATAGCATGCAAATTCGCCAACGAATATAACACAGCTGTTATGTGGGAGCAGGACTCGGTAACTCCTATGGGGCAGTTGCAGTGTGCGGACTTGACGGAACCGTTTCTTTCGATGATAATCCAAGGAGTGTTGGGTGCCTCAGACAGTCTCATTGACCGTTGAACCTGCAAGAAATTGTGATGTTATACCGGAATAAATTTTTGAGCAGCTGAATTCTCGTTTTTAATGTTATAAACATTTGATTCAACATGAATTTATATACCTTCCCTCGAATAAGAAATAAGTCGTTTACGATGCAGCCCTCGACTGAACTAATGAAACCAGACTCAAACTTTTTGTAAGCATCGATACTTTTAGTAGTTCAAATCACGTTTCCTGAAAACGGTGATTTGTGGTTCAAAAGATAATCCACAATGTGTCCCGTTGATACGGTTGTTGGAATATCCACCCCGTTCGTTCGAACACAGTAAGGATCAATCGAATTAATTATGCTGATTTTCTCTAAATATCGCTTCTTTACTGCATCCGGAGATCCTTGAATCGCTAACGATAGTTCAACAAATGAACTACTTGAAGACGGTTCCATTTTTACAGAGAAATCTAGATTTAGTTTTAACAACGAGCGAAACACCAATATTCAGCGGAAGAGAAATTTTCTAAGTCCGAAACGTAAACAACAGGACCAGCACCTGTCGAATTTGTGAGGTTAAATTTTTTCATGCAAACCCCTATTTGTATCGAACGCTTCGACAAATTAGATAACGAATGTTGACTACTGAGGTTATTTTTAACATAGAATTAACAAACGATACGAAACTGGAACTTTCTGTCTTTGGAAATTTTTTGTTTTGGGAGGGAGAAGATTTTATTTTTTTTTTTTTTTTTTTAAAAAAATTTTTTAAAAAATAATTGTTTTCCTTATTTTGTGTGTGTTTTTTGTTGTGTTTTTCTTCGTGGGGGGGGGGGGGGAAGGAGAAGAGAATTGGTTGTGGGCTCTGGTGTGTGTATGTACGGCACCCAAAAAAAAAAAAAAAAAAAGGGGAGTAGTGATATTTATTTTATTTTTTATAATATTTATTAATAATATAATATATATAGTGTTGTATAATATAAAAAAAATCGTTTTTTTTTAAGAAATGTGAAGACTTAAGACAAACAAGTGGATTACGGGGTTTTCCAATTTATAGACAGGGGAGGCGATGTCGGATTTGTGATACTGTGAGCATAAGGTAGATGAGAATTACGTACGGTGAGATGTTTTGAATATTTAAACACCTGATAAAGCCTTGATAAAAAAAAAATAGATTCTGATTTGGTATTTCAGATATTAATAAATAATACATAAGACAAATTGACGACAATTTTGATTTTCTTTTGGGAATGAGAAACAAAACAATGACTTATTTTTATTTCATCAACTTGAACAGATCAATTCAACATACTTCGGCTGTCAAGTTTACGCTTTCTGATTTTTCGAATTCTGTCAGATTTCATTCTGAACTGCAAAAATCTGTTGATCAATTTGAATTTGATGTTCTGGCAATTTGGAAGCTCCAATGGGAGGGATTGCAATAATAATCGAGCGACATCAATCTTACTTTTGTCGATGAACGATTTATCGGCAAAATGTTCAGCGATAATAGAATCAAAGCATAACACAAAGTGAAAGATTTTTTCTGAAGGATAGGTGTGGGATTTTCCTTTGCCTTCAGCCATCAATGCTGAGAATTTGCCAAAATTTTTGTCAAAAGGTGCTGGAGTAACACAGCCTTGACGACAAAGAGAGCAAGTAGTACTGGTTTTGCTAATGCTCCCAATCATGTAGCCACAAACATGGAATACTGCATTAGCTTCAGCATTACCTATGGCCGAGAAAAGTTGTTTTGCCATAGTAGATACTTCAACTTTTGATAAATCAAGTAGTTTTCCAGTGCTCGGAGCTGCTTTTGACGAATTTGGTTGCTGCTGATTATCGATGCTTTTCAAGTGATCCATGAAACCTGACAGGTATTCCCGATCGTCCAAACTGTACGAAGAATTTTTCACTTCCAACATATACTGGGACAGCGTGATGGTTCTGAGGTGGCTCTTGAACTGCAGTGGAGTGGGTCTTCGCTGTTTAGACCGAACAACTGAAAACAAATTTTCCACGCAGTCTTGCGTGAACCGTGACGTGTAGAGATACGGGTAACCAAGATCTGTTAAGATGTTCTTCTGTAATCGGAGGATAGCGTTGGTGGCCATAATGAGTGCAGCTTGCCACGGTTTCCCATGACCATCGGAACCAACCTACATTGCAACCTCCGTCTCTTTGCATTATTCTTGAAACAGGCATCTTCAAAATGGGCCTGAAAAGATACAAACCAGAACATTCACAAATCTGAAGAACACATAGCAGCACTCATATTAGCTGCTGCTGTGTTTTATTTACACTGCATATTTGGGAACTCGGCTTGATTTCCACATCCGGATCCAACTGGCAGAACGTTATCCACCGGGATCTTGTGATTCCATAGCTAGGGAAGCGAAAAAAAACTGAATTCCGGACACTTTTCGCAGCTCCGGCCGCAATATTTCACGAGACACTTCCTTTTTATACTTCCCGCACGCGGAACGATTTTTAAGTTCGTCAGAGTCCCCCAGTGGCTTCGAAAAAAACAACAAAAACACCCCCGCAACGCAAAACAAAAATTGGTCATTAGCGGGTTGTGTGATTTTTTATTTTTTCTGCGTCATTTTTTTTTTTGGGTGGTGGGGGCGGCTTTTTTATTTTTTTGGCGGGTTTTATTTCTCCCTCCCCCCCCCCACCAAGTTATTACTCCTTTTCTTATGTCGTTTTCGGTTTTAAACCTGGGTCAGGTCTGACTCTGACTCGCAATTACCGAACGAAAACGGATCCAGAGTCGAGTCAGTATGATGGTATTAGTGAAAAACATAAACATAAACAAACATAAACATATTATTTTGACAGTTCATGTTTGTGTGTATTGGTGAACCAGGTTGGACCTCGAAAAAAGTTGAGAGCGAACCACCGACAAACCGACATGAATGACAGTAGGAAATGTCTTAATATTTCTGTTCCGATCATATTACTGACATCTATCTTCGTGTTCGCTGAGAACGTTTATTGAAGCCACGAACACGCTTGGGAACTTGATGAGAAGGTTCATGTCTGAGCAATTCTGGACAAATTAATTTTATCTAGATAAAATGATTCTATATCTTTTGACAGTTGGGATCGCTGCACATTTGAATCGGTCGTTATGGATTCTTGATCAAAAGTGAAGAATGAGTTTCATGTCGGTTTGTCGGTGAGCGAACCTCATGGAGGTGGGGTGGGATCAAGAGGGGATCAATCGCGAGGTGAATAAAAAAATTTGGGGGGGGGGGGGGGGGGGGGGAGACGCGGGGGGCGGGGGGAAAAAAAGAAAAAAAAAATAAATAAACACCACGAAAAATTTTTGGTTGTAACAAGGTGGGGGGGGGGAAGCGGTGGGGGGTGGGAATAGTGGAGTAAAAATAACAAAAGGGGTGTGAAAAACAGGAAAGGAAACAGCGGTTCTTACAAATTTTATGTTCTTTTTCCGTTTGTAGGAACCAAAAATGTTGTGTCCAATCTCGCGTTGCGTTTTATGAGTGTCCTACTGAAGTACTTTAAACAATGAGTGAGTCTGGATTTGTCAGTTGCAAACAGAGTTGTTCGTTAACGTTTAGCGTCTAGTAACTAATTCATTAACATCCGAAATCCCAATTTCCATTGCAGCTGTTAATGCTGATCGATGCTGGCGTTAACGAATAATAAGTCTGTTTGCAATTCAAAATATGAGCATCGGTTTTCAACCGCGGGTCGAGTAGCAAATAAACAACCACTCTTGAAGAGAGAGGATTGGGTTGCAAAACGATAAAAAGAATAACTAGGCTAAGATTAATTTGAATCCACAAAAGGCCACTGCAAATCAATCGCCACTTCGAGTTTGTGAAGGCACAAATATAAGAAACTGCAAAGATCGAACTGCAATTATCTGCAGGAAAAGTCGAAAACACGAAGTTTAAGAGCAATTCTATCGAAATAGTAGTCTTTTTTTGGATTCTACCTACCTTCACCTAAAACCAACAAAGTGATGAATAACTAGCCGATAATAACGATCTTAGTTTATCTAATGAAATTCAACGTAATTTACATCGACCGTGCGCACGGTTTTTCGTGCTAAAATGAAATCTCTCAAAAAGGTTTGTGCATGTGATAAAACGATACTTTTCAAAGGCGCACACTTTGGTGTCATCGCAAGCCACGCGGTTTGTCGACAAGGCTGTGATAAAGCACTAACCAAACTTCGGTCCAATTTTTACTATGTGTCCCCGTTTTTTTTTAATGTACGCTTTGGTATCTTTTCTCTTCCCTACGTTATAATACATATTATGATTCTGTTTTATCTGCTCTAAATTTAACCATTTTAACGATTTACTAAACAAGCTCTATTCTGCAACTTTTTCTACGCGTTCATGTGTTCATGTCAATCGAGTACAACCTAAACTTCTTAAGCATGGTTCTGGTTTAGGAATTAGGAAGCGTCGAATTTTATACTTAGTATGCCGATAGAGTTATGAAAGATTTATTCGAAACATGATTTAGAGTTACTATTCTAACAATTTTCAAAATAACGTGATTAAAATTTAATAATCTTTCCCGTCTAACTTTAAACCCTAATAGAGATTCTTAACAATACAAGAAAACCCAAGCAAGTTGGAAGCGAATTCTGACATTATTGCTCACGCGATTCTTAATCCTAGCTCTCTAACGATTGATAATAACTTCCCCTCCGCTAACGTCGTCGAACTTTTCGAAGCGAAATTGAACGAACTTTGCTATCGCTTGCCCCGGTGGCAAGCGGACAAAGTCGATTCAATGCGTGCTTTTTGCTGGTAGAGATACTTACAAACGATTGGTGGCTGGTACGAATGCTGCTTTACCGCGACGACGAGTAAAGCAGATTGTCCAGGTTATGCTTGTTCTTGCTTGGAAGAGGTGCACCGTGGCCTGGCCTGCCCCAGAATGTGGACCACGTGTCAAAGTGATGTTGGCTGGTTTCGAACTCTGTTATTCGGGTAGTTTCCATTCTGCGTTGATTCTGGCTCATCTGATGGCACAGGTCGTGCAGGTATTCATCGCCCAAGTGCCGCACAGCTGCGCTGAAATCAGTGGAAGAGATGGTCGCACAGTTAGTTCCGAACATTGTTCCCAGCCGTGCTGGGGGTTAAATCTTGGGGCAGTACTAGTTTGGAATTTGCTGTTTTTTTACTAGATTGTATGTGTGTGTGCCGTAGCTGACCATGCGTGGAGAGGATGATAGTTTACCCGTTGGAGCTGTACTTATCGATTTTAGTAACGTCGGTAGTCCCGAGGCTAATCGGCCTTGGTTGGGAACGGCGCTTGGCCAGCAGCGGTACTAACTCAACGCCGCCGGTGATCATACAGTTCCGAGTCGGGGCGATTCTGGTACCACGTTTGACAACCGGGGCCCGCCCCGGAGTGGTTTGCTGATTCTGCTGGCACAAGCGTGGAACACGGCGATCGGTAATCTTGTCGGTGCTGGGATTTGGCTCGTATCGCATCGGTTGACTAGGTGCCGTGGCTGGAGGCGAAAGAAGCGCTCTCGGAGGGCTCACAACTTGGCGGGACGCCGCTTGGGCGCTTCCGGTGGAGATCGGCTCCAAACTGTTGCTCACGCACTGGCATACGCACCGAGAGCAGCAGTTGGAGAATTTTTTAAGATATTTATTCTCTTCCTCGAGCTGCCGCTGCATCCTGGTGACGATGTCAATGTCCAGATCTTGGAGCGTTTCCTTGGTGGTCCAGCCCTGCGGGGGGGAAAGGGAAGCGGAAGTAAGTGAAAGTACGATTGCATTGGAAACGTAATTTGATGGAATTTCTGAGTTTAGCTAATCAATCAGTTGGTGCTTGAAATTGTCAAATTTGACGTGGCTTGAAAGGTTCGTGGTTGACAGGGTTATTGGAACTTTCTTCAAAAAAAACCTACACTCAAAAGAATCTACACGTTGTATCCACGTGAAATTTCACGTAACTTTCACCTGAACACGTAACCAAATCTTTTTCAGTAAAATCAGGTGAACATTACGTGCCAGTGAATTGTACGTAAAAAATCACGTAACATTTATGTGATTTTCACGTAAAGTATGGATTTACGTGGAAATTACGTAGCTCTTACGTGAATTCCACGTGTTTATTACTGGTTTTGGCAGTGGACGAAAATTACGTGCGTTTCACGTGGAAACAGCGTGTCGATTTTTTTGAGTGTATGATATCCTTCAGAGCATTCTATGATCTTTGCTCTGCCGATTAAGGTTTTGATTTTCATAATGTCTCCATAAATAAAAATGAAATGGTGTCTGTATGTCACGATTTAACTCACGAACGCGAACGGATTGACGGATCGGCAAGATTTGAATTTTTGCTTTGTTTGTTGTGGGCCCGGGGGGGTTTTGGGGAAAAGAAAAAAAAAACCAGGGGAAAAGGGGGAAAATTGGGAAAACCCTATATGTAATTTTTTCCAGTACATGCGCGATTTTTTTTTATTTAATGACAGTAAGGTGCTCCCAAGTTACTGACATCAAATTTAATCAAGGGCCAAAGATAAACATATACAAATTGAAAAGGAGAGTTTCAGTAATTTTTTGAGTTAGCTTCGTGGTTTTTGTATTGTTTTCAGTTATTTTCAACGGTAATCGAAGTGAGTGAATTTTTCATGGAATTGAAGTAGGTTTGTTAATAATCTTTAATTTTTAAATTCACTATTCTGGTGGCTTTCAGTACTGCGATCAAAGAGTGAACCATGCCAAAAGCAAAACGTTCTAGCATTGGTCGCCGTACACGCAATACGAATCAGCAAAGGACCATACGGGCGAGCCAAAATGAACAGCAACGCAGTCAGATGAATGCGACTACACGACTACGTAACACTGAAGCAAGGGCATCAGAATCTGAAGATGTCCACGCATCGCGAAACGAGGTAGATCGATTGAGAACTAAAAAGCTCGGGCAGCGGTAAATCGGTCAGAGGGAGTCGCAGAAGAGAATAATTTGGACCGTCGAGTACGCAGGCAATCAAACTTGGCAAATGTACGGAATCGCTTGGCATTTAGTTACGATCCAACGGTGGATTATGCTGTCGACATATCGGTGACCATTGGATTGATGACCCTCATTGTAAGGCATTAAAGTTTCGAAATGAAACTAAGGGATTATGTTGCGCAAATGGATAGATAAAATTACCAATATTGAATTCACCTCCAGAGCTCTATCGCACTTTAATGTGTGGAACAGATCCTGAATCCAAGCATTTTTTTTGTTTAAACAGAAAGAAATATAACAACTGCTGCTGGTTTTTTTTGGGTGGGGGTAAAAAAAAAAAAATAATATATAAAATAATTTTCCCTGCTGTTGTTTTTTTTTTCTTTTCTTTTCCACTTGGCGGAATCATCCTTCATTGTGGGGTGGTGTGGGGTCTCTCTTGCGCACACCCACCAGCTTTTTGTGGAAATTTATTTTATGGGCAATTAAAGTGAAGAAGTAGATCAGCGTTAGAATATTATTCACATTTCAAATATTACATTGAAGAAAGTACCGTAAGAGCATCTTAAACGGCGGTCTATTTTTAGATCAACTTTATACTTGATTTGCATAAGCGAAACTTGAATAGAACTAGCAAAAGTAGACCAACTTTGCGTTCCCCGCACCGGTGTTGTATTTCTTGTTGTTAAACCCGCCAACGACTATCATCCTGTCAAGCATTCCACATCAGAGATCAGAAATTTTTTTTTTTTTTTCATAGATCGCAGATTTTTTACAAACATTTTGCCATTGATTGGTTTGACCAAATAATTTTTAATGCCAGTAGTGCGTCGTTAGCTGACGACAAGGAATACTTGTTCTTTCGTTTGGCTGAGGGTGAGTGCATTTCATTAAAACAATATTAGATAATGCTGATTTGTAGTTTGGCAGCGGATAAACAAGAGTCGAAACGGAGAGGGTCACGTCCTGGATGACGCCCCAACGGCGGCCGGTATTTTCGGTCGGGGCCGAGGGTGGGTGCGGGGGCACTTCTGGAGAGGCGCAAACACAAACAAAGAGGAGTTTTTTGTGTGGGGGCGGGCCGGGGGGGGGGGGGGGGCCTTTGGGGGCAAACCGGGGCGTCAACTGGCTGCGCCTCATGTAATTTTTTTTTGTGTGTGGTATTGGTTAGCATTATCTATCTATTATTTTATCATTTGGTTGGTTTGTTTTTTTGTTTATTTTTTTTTTTTTGTTATCGAAGAACAAATTATATTCTGGGGGGTCTGTCCTTCCCTCTTTGTTGCGGTCTGCGTGTTGTTGGTGGGGGAGGTGGTGAAAAAAAAACCAAACAAACGTTTTTTACACGGTCGTTTGCAAAAACCCATTAATGGGTGAAAAAACACCCATTTTCGCTAGAAGTGCCTCTCCACATTTAATGGGCAAACCCTATTTACCCATTAATGGGTAAAAGCAGTTTATGTCACAAAATGGGTATTTATTCACCCATTGCAAAGAAGCAAGGTTTTCCCAAAATGGGTAAAAAATTACCCATTTTTGCATGTAGATTATGTAGCAGTTTGGTAGATTGTAAATCCATGGTTTTCATGGTACTTAATCATTAAATGCAATAAATAAAAAAATAAATACTTTTACTTGTTTTTATTCATGTCTTTTCTGGTATACTTATGGAAACGACGAATCCATCAATAAATCCTCCAATCGAGCTTCCAATTCCACGTTATTTGGCTGTATACATGAAAAAATGTGCCGGCTGAGGTTCCAAAATGTTGATAGTAATCCACAATTTTCGCATATAAACGGAAGAGCATTCTTCCGGCTTGTATTGAGGTTATGCGCAAATTTGATGTGCTGGTTCAAATCACCCCAAGTATTTTCTTCGATGTACAGCCATCAACTGGGCAGGGATAACCTTTTATAATTTTTTAAAAAAAAATCAGGGTTTCGAACAAATAAGAATAAAAATCCTTACCCTTCAGCTTTTCGTATGAATCTGCGACCAATTTCTAAGTTCCTCTAACTTTCTAAGTTCCTCCATGTTCATGTTTCCATGCTCCACCAACTTTGAACTTTTTTTCACCCATTAATGGGTAAAAATTTAACCATTTTTGTACTGTATGAGGTTTCCTCTAATGGGTAATTTTTTACCCATTGTATGTTTGAGAAATTCCCCCATTTTATGACAGATAGGAGAGCTATTTGAAAATGGGTGTTTTTTACCCATTAATGGGTTTTCACAAACAACCGTGTAGGAATGAAACGAAAAGGCAATTCACTAGCGGAGAGAAAAAAGAGGGATATATATATGCGGGGGGGGGAAACAAACATTTTTTGTGCGGCGGCCACAGACACACACCACACGGTTTTTTTTCTCTTCTCAATATAATATAAAAAAATATAATAATTAATTTTTTTGTGTTGTTGTGGAGGGTAGGGGTGGGTAAAATTTTTGTTCTTGTTGTTGGTAAAAATAGAAAAAAAAAAAAACATATACCAGTTTTAAAATGATGCAAAATAGATCCAGTATAAAACAAAATTTACAACACCGGTGCAGCAATGTTTTTGCGTTTGGTCTAATAAATAAATCCAATCCACGATTAGGATCGCCGTTGAAGATGCCCTAAAGCTCCCTTATTCCAATCAGCATAAAATCGTGCCAACACATAAAAAAAACATAAAATTGAATATTGCACACTTCATCCGCATCGAAAATATGGTGTAATTTTAACTCTCACGAAAGCAATTGAAAGCTGTCATTCGAGTAGCGAACGAACATCAATATGCTCGATCCCGTCTAATTTAAGTATGGCGCTACCCAAATGTCAAACGTTTCCGTTCACTATATTTAAAATTACACCATATTTACGACGCAATATTCCTTTTTATTTTTTGCTGTGTAATTCCGTTGATGCTGTTCAAAACAAACGGCGTGAACGGAATTGGGCTCGGTTTTTGAAATAAGGGAGCTTTACGGTATTATGAAAATGAATGTAAAAATTACAACACGTGTCCAAAGATGATTGCAAATTCAATTTCACGTTCCAAATCACAGTGTTTCGAACGCAATTGTACGGAACGATGGGAAACATATTACGAACGTTTGATAACCGCCGTGTGTCACATTCACCAGCTGTCACAATCAGATTAACAAAAACAATCTGTTCAATCATTTAATCATTTCAATTTGAGGCAGTTACGACGTTTGCCGGGTCAGCTAGTTGTATAATAAATTTGGTGTAAAAAATAAGTATCAATAGATCTTTCATGTGGATTTTTTACTGGGTTAGCAGATGCGTTTAAATCTGTAGAGACTGTTTGGGACCTATGTTTTTGGAAGCCTGTAACTATTTAAAAACAATTTAAAAACAAAACTGTTAAATGACCATTCCCATATGCACCTACTATTTTGACTGTGGTGAACACCCATTTGGCTCTGTCTTCCCCAATCTAATGTTTCGCTTCTGTGGTGACTTTCACGTTAACTTATTAGCTCTTCACTCCTAAGGAGAAATCCCACAAGCAAATGTAAGTGCTTGCGTGAAACATGACGGTAGTTTCTTACTTAGCCACTCCACCGGAAATTCCGTAACAAAGTGTCAAATTTTGCGTAAAAAATACCACGTCTTCGAAATTTCTGTCAGAGATATGTTAAAAACTAACAGTGTTGCCATAAAAAAGTTTTGAAGTACGTGGTTTTTGACCACTTTACAGAGTTGCCAAAAAGCCTCATATTTACACATATTCACCATGAAATGCGAAACAAATTGGAGTTTTCAAAAATTTGTAACAAAATGAAGGGTAAATTCAAAAAAAAATTATTAACGCTATAAGTTATAAGAAGTTTGTTGCCTTTAAACAAAAAATATAAAAAATGTCTTAGGAGGAAGGTCTACTCCATTAATTTCTCTTATGAAATATAAAATGAGATTAAAAACGTAGTGCAAATGATTCAAGTGTTTCAAAAATGACAATTTGAATGATACAGTGGGGTACCGTTGTTTTTGGTTTCGGTCTTTGCGGTCTGAATTTTTACGGGTTCGTTTTTTTGGGGGGACCCCCCCCTTTCTAAGGGTGGTCGGTTATGTTACCCCACACGGCGCGGGTGTGGTTATTATATCGCTGTGTTTTTTTTTTTTTTTTTTTGGGGGGGGTCATAAAATAATATCTATTTTTATCTGTAATTTGTTGTGGGGGGGCGCCCTGGGGGGGGGCACATATGTGCGCTCACTACCCGAGCAGGACCGAATAACTTAATAACTGGCCTTGGCATTTAAGAGCTCAGATTAAGAGGTAAAATACCTGAGGATAATACCATAAAATTGTTCCCACAATGTTATGCAAATACCAAGTTGAGGTAAGACAATACCAAAACAGTACCTCTCAGGTATTCCTAGGTATCCAAAATAACAAGTTTTGTTATTCGAGAGATATTTTGCTTGCAATTCTTAGGTATTTTGTTTAGGTATTTAACCTCTTAATCTGAGCTCTTTGATACCAAGGCCAGTTATCCAGATCAAAATTAGGTATTCATATGTTGTTGTCTTCTTCTCGGGTACGCCCACTCATAAATGCATATGAGGTTCCAATTTATGCTATTTCTAGAGAGTCTTATCAGCTAGGGCATTGCTTTCTTCAGTGTACTTGTCCTAGTGGCCAAACGTTTCCGGAAGGTGGTCACATATGTTCGAAATTCACTCACTACACGGCAATAGGATCCAAACTGTTCTAACTGCACTAATTTATAGTAACTCGGAAGTAACGCGCCTCTAGCGGTGAGGTTTCCAATTAAATCGGAACTCTTTTAACTCGTTTTTGTTTTTTCAACCATGTACCAATTTTTTTGGGGGAGGGGGTGGTTGTTTGGTTTCTAGTATCTAATTTAATTTTCTTCGTCGCTGTTGGGTGAAAATTGTGGGGGGGGGTTGTTGTTTTGTTTTTTTTTGTTTTGTGGGGGGGGGTTGCGTGGAAAGTCAAAGCCGGTTCTTGTTTGTTTTTTTTTTTTTTTTATAATTTTTTTTTTTTTTTTGTTTAATTAAAATAAAATTTTATTATGAAGGATTGGTGGGGTGTGGTTAAAGTTTCATGTGTTATTTTTTGATGTATCAAAAAAAGAAAAGAAAAAAAAAAATAATATATCAAAATAAATAATTTTTTTTAAATGCATTAGAAGCAGTTGATTAAGATGTTAATCCTTCTTCGATTCGATTCGAAATCGATTGAAATTGGTTTCATTAACCGCACGGCTCTGTGAACGTAGGTATGGCTGATTTTACCCTGATTTCCCTAATAGTTTTGTGTTTATCATAAATTTCTTTGGTCGGAGTTACTCAAGATCAACAAATTAAAGCTAGTCCTTTGTAAAAATTGCTGATAAATTGATTGGAATTGGTTTCATTCACCGCGCTGCTATGTGAACGAAGATATGGTCGATTTTACCCCGATTCCCCAAATATTTTTGGGTTATTCAGAGATTGCTTTGTTCGGTTTGATCCAAGATCAACAAAATAAAACTAATCATATGTAAAATTGCCTGAAACATTGATTGGAGTCGGTTGCATTCACCGCACGGCTCTGTGAACGAAGATATGGCTGATTTTACCCCATACCTACGTTCACAGAGCCGTGCGGTTAATGGAACCAATTTCATTTGATTTCCTAGCAAATTTCACAAAGAATCAGTCTTATTGTATTGATCTTGAATCACACCGAGCAAAGAAAATTGTGAAAAACATGAAAATATTAGGGAAATCAGGGTAAAATCAGCCATATCTCCATTCACAGTGCCGTGCGGTAAACGAAACCAACTTCAATCGATTTTTCTGGACATTTTACATAGGACTAGCATCATTTTGTTGATCTTGAGTCACAGCAAGCAAAGAAATTTTCTGAACAACAAGGAAATATTAGGGGAACCAGGGTAAAATGAGCTCATTTGCTCCCCAAGCAGTTCCGTGCGGCCAATGAGACCACGTTGATTCAATTTCTTGGAATTTTTCCTTTAAGTTAAGGTTATTTTTACAGAAATCATTCCACTCCGAGCTGAGATATAGAATTCTCTCGCGCATTTATATGATCTGGCAGGGAATCTGCAGGGGTGGCCAGAAGACAAAGGTTTGCGTCATTGGAAAAATTATAATTTCGGAGGTATACAAAACCGAATGTCTCCAGAAGTGAATTCTGCCTTTCGTCTAGTCACATGGTGGACCGGTGACATTTTGGCCGGATCTTGCGAGTTGTCACTACAGCCGGGAAGTACAACAAAGGTACAATGATAACGAATTGGTGGTATAAAATCGCCAAAACCCTCCTGTTTACGCTGTTCATCAATGAACTCATTCATCTTCTACCTCCAGGGTGTAGATTATTTTATGCGGATGACGTAAAAATGTTCAGCGACGTGGTGCTCCTTAAATTTACTGACACTTAACATCAATAAATGCATGGTTATTTCATTCCACCGAAAGCTCAAGCCCATTAAATTCGATAATCATATTTCTGATAATGTACTTCAACGAGTAAGGCAGGTCAAGGACTTAGGAGTTCAAACCGGCCACTTGGATTAATTTTCAAAATATCTAAAGCCTTCCGGGACCCGTTGTGTCTGAAATCACTGGACTGCTCGTTGGTGTGCTCAGTACTGGAAAATAGTGTTGTTGTCTGGAGTCCTTATCAACGCTGTTGGATTGCGAGGCTGGAGTCTGTTCAGCGTAGGTTTGTTCGTTACGCACTACGTCACCTATCATGGCGGGGCGCAGCAAACCTTCCTGCCTACGAGGATCGGTGTCGATTGCTTGGAATCGATACGTTAGAACGAAGGAAGCGTAGAGTGAAAGCTGTTTTGGCGGCTAAGGTGATCTCCGGTGAAATTGACTCTCCGGAACTTCTCCATCAATTGAGCTTCTATGCCCCTGAACTTTTTACAGTTACGCTTAACTCCGCTCATTAGGTTCTGTACAACATCTGGCTGCAGCTTCTTCCGGCCGGAAACCCACTATTTCTTCATGTCTTCCTCAGATTTGGATTCCTTGGGATGCTGTCGTAGTGCCTACTTCATAATAGCCCAGCATTTTTCGATGGGCCTTAGTTCCGGTGCGTTCAGGGGGGTTCATGTGCTTGGGTACGAGAGTGACCCCGTTGCCAACGCGTTGACTTCGTACACCATTCCAAAACAACATTTGAATAGTGGCACGAAGTTAGATCCGGCCAGAAGGTCGTAGGGCCCTCGTGTTGCTTCAACAGAGGAACCAGACGCTTCTGCAGACACCTTTTGAGGTAGATCTTGTTTACAGTTCCGGTAGTCACGAACGGCGCACTCCATTTGCACATCAGCAGATCGCTTGTCAAATCATGTATTTCTTGGCAAACTTTAAAAGTTTTTGCTTCCTTACTTCCTCCGGAACATCAAACTTGTGCAGGGCGGTGAAGAACAGTAGCCCCGGAAGCTGTCGGAAGTCCGCCTTGACGTAAGTCTCATCATCCATGGTGAGAAAATGAGGCTTCGTCAGCACCTGGATGTTTCCCACCATATTTTGCATTGCGTCACGATTTGGAGTCTTCTGCTCGTAGTACGTATGCAGTCCTTCCCGATCCTTAGCTCTCTGAACGAAAGACTCGGACGGATTCAACTTTTTGGCCACATCCCTGACCGAAGCATAGGGATTCCGCTGAAACGCTTTCACGGCACGCGTACGACCCTGATCACTAATAGAACATCCATTCTGACCGCATTTCTCCTTCCGTTCGATGCTCAGAGATTCGTAGTAACGTTTAATCATACGACTCGCCGTTGACTGCACGGTTCCGAGTTGTTTTCCAATGTCCCGAGGATTTCCAGGTGATTGCGCAAAATCAATTTGCGACGTTGCTTTTCGGGTGACGCCATTTTTGTCCAATTTTCGAAAAACTGACAGCGATAACAATACAACAACAAAAAAACCACTCTTAGCTATTTCTACCCAAATTTTCAAGAGAAAATACCCAATGGGTTATTTTCTACAGCGTTTTTTCCGTCATGCAATTTGATGTGGGACACCCTTAAGGCTGGCCGTGCTTTAATATTTTAACTAAATTAAACGGCAATTTCAGAACAATGCTATTTCGCTCTCTCTGAAAGAAATCCTGATTAGTATGATAACTAAAAAGTCAATTGGTCAACTTCAAATTGGTGTATTTCTGTTAAAAAATACATTTAAAAAAAAGGCTTAAATGCTGCATTTGGAAGAAGAGTGTATATACAATGGTTGCTTTGATGAGTTTTCACCGTTTGCTCTCCAGTTTTCAAAATGACCTCCAAGCAAGAGGAGCAGCGTGTCAAAAATTTGCTCGTAGCAAAATTCCGACGTTCTCGCACGCCAAGTTGGCAAAATTGCTGGATGTGGCCAAATCGACCGTGAAAACGTTTTAAAAGTGTTCGGGGAGCGTCTGTCGACCGCCAGAAAGCTTGCAAGCGGCGGCAATCGTAATCCGGACGTGGCAGCGTCTACGAAGAAAGTGGCGGCAAAATATAAGCGGAATCCTAACCTCTCCATCCGGGACAGCGGGCCAAGAAACGAGCCGGGTTGTCGACGTTTAAGAAGGTGAAGGTGGCGAACCGAGATTACAAACAAAACACGTCGGCAAAGCAACGGTCCCGAAAGCTGTATATGAATATGCTCACAAAGTTCGACGAAACTTATGTGAAGGCGAATTTCAAGCGGCTTCTGGGACAGGAGTTTTATATCGCATCAGGAAAAGGGAAGGAGCCCGAAATTTTCCAAACCATCAAACTATCGAAGTTCCAGAAAAAAATTAAAATAGCTCGTCTGGAAGGCCATATGCACGTGTGGTCTAAAAAGCGGCATTTTCATCACTACGGGAACCACCAATCAAGAGATCTACGTCCAGGAGTGCCTGGAAAAGCGGCTGCTGCCATTCCTAAAGCAACATAATAGACCTGTCCTGTTCTGGCCGGAGTTGGCGAGCTGCCGCTATGGGAAAAAGGCAATCGAGTGGTACGATGCGAACAACGTGGTTGTGGTACCCAAAGACCCCCCCCCCCCCCCCAACAGCCCAGAACTCCGCCCTATCGAACGGTATTGGGGCTTGGTCAAACGGAATCTCAAAAAAACTAATAAATCCATGGGAAACGAGCAGCAGCTTAAATCTAACTGCGCGTTCGGCAACGAATAAGGTCGATGAGACCACTGTGCAAAATTTAATGGAAGGGGTTAAGCAGTTCGGATTTGGCAAACCAAAAGAATAAACGAACAATTTTTCCTTTAAATATATTAATTGAACTACCAAAAGAAAAATAAGAAGATTTTTGTATTCTGAATTTTGACTCAAAGAAACGATTTTTTTGCCGACCAATTTTTGCGCGTTCCAGTCTTTAGTTTTTTTTTCTGTAATTTAAACTAAATTGAATTTTAGTTAAGGAGTGTATCGAAAATAAGCTATCCACAAACTTTCTTTCAAATTTGGTTGAAAACCGATATTTTATTCATACAAAAAATTGATCCTTTATTGTACGAGGTTAAACTTGAACATAATGAAGACCGGATGAAATTTAAGTTATTCCTTCACGAATTTTCGAACTTCCCAACAAACATCGGTGTTGAATTAGAGCTTGTTCAAGCAAATTTGGAGAAGCTATTCAGCTGTTTCTTCTAGAATAGCTGAATAGCTTCTCCAAATTTGTTTGAACAAGCTCTAATTCAACACCGTTGTTTGTTGGGTTTGGATCGAATGCTCTTCATCAAGTTCCGGACAAGTGTTGCATCGCATTTTTTGGACGCTTGAGCCAAATTTTTTTGAACTCCTGCATGTTCCCAGCTGCCTTACCAGTCTTCTTGAAGACCCTCTTCACGATTGCCCAGTAACGTTCGATGGGTCGAAGCTGAGGGCAATTTGGTGGATTGATATTTTTCTCAACGAAATCTATACCCTTTTCCGCAAGTCAATTGAGAGTGGTTTTGGCATAGTGAGCTGACGCTAAATCCGGCCAAAACAGTGGAGGTGTACTATGCTTCTTATATAAAGGCAACAATCTCTTCTGGAGACACTCAGATCGATAGATTTCCGCATTTATAGTTCCGGTAGTTCAAACCACAGGAACATATTGCTTGCCATACCAGTACCTTTCGACCGAATTTCTCCACTTGAATCGACCTGTCCGCATCGCTCACATCCTCCCCAACGACGGCAGTAAAGTATTGTGGACCTGGAAGGGGTTTTGAGTCCTCCTTTACATAGGTCTCATCGTCCATCAAAACGCATGCATCCGGACGCTGAAAAAGACGCGAATACAATTTCCAGGCCCTTGTTGCTGCTCGCTTCTTCTGTTCTGCACTTTGTTTCGAGATTTTCTGCTTCTTGTAGGTCTTCAGGTGGTTTCGCCTCTTGATACGCTGGATCATTCCGACACTCGTTCCTGCTTTTTTTGCCAAATCACGTATTGACATTGATTTGTTCTTCATGATTAGAGATACCACTTTCTGCTCCAGTTTCGGGTTGGAAGAACCGGGTTTTCTGCCTCTTCCTGGTAGCTCATCCAAAGAATAGTGTTACCCAAACTTATTAATGATGGTTTTAACACTCGCATGATGAATTCCAAACCGCTTCGCCAGTGTTCAGAGCATAAAAAACCATCACAAATACATGCGTACAACGCAAATGTATGTGGATAGCTTATATTCGATACACTCCTTATGGTCCTCACAAGTTCCTACCTCTTGCTTCCACGGGTCAAGAGATGACAAAGACCGCCAGCTAAGGGTTGCGTACATAGCTGGTAGTGCAGCCTGGGCACTGTTGTCCTTCTGACTTCAGTTAGATTGAGGAGGTGCGTGCCGAGCGTCTGTCCACCAAGGAGGTGCGGCGTCTGTCCTGGCATCCAGCGGTTGAGTAAGAAACGCTGTATCGCGTCAACTATACATTAGGTTGCAGCCGCACCAAGGCGATGTAGGCAGCGTGACCCCGGTAAAGAAGCATGCTGAAATCTTACCCTACCACGAAAAATGGAAGTATTCTTTATACGGTATATAATTTCAGATCATCCATGGAATTCCCAAGTATTGTATAATAATATTGAATTGTTTTCTTCCCCCGTGGCTATAATAATGCAAATCCTTTTACAATTGCAGCAGGATCAGCAGACATGTAGACATTACAAATATAATTGTTATTATCATTTTATATTATAACATCCCTTCCCTCTTCCCTGTTTTGTCTCGAGTTCGATCCGGAGGTATGTAGACTGCGTAAATGAACAGGTGTCGATCCCCAAGCTTAATAGTTATCAAAACTTGTTCGACCGTGTTCCAAGAGTCGTCATCGATGGCTCTGGGATAGAGGTGTAGATAAACTAGTGCAGCATTTCTGCAAAACAATTGCCGGGATTCCGTCAGGACCTGGACTAGCTGATGCTTTGAAGGAGGAACTAGCTTTTTCCACTGCTTCAGGATCGACGATTGGGTGATCACCAACTGGAGGATGGACTGGAACATTGTTTGCAGCTTTGTGAATTTGTTCATCATTCAAAGATTATTGCATGAACACGCCAGGAAAAGATCACAGATACCATCTATAGACGAGCTTTCAATACTTCCCTTGGTCATATCAGTGGGGAGACCAGATTCTTTTCTCGCGATTTCAACAGCTGCTATAACGTGTTTAATTTTAATGTTTCCCGTGATGTTAATAAGCGTTGTTTCCAACGATGTATGTGTTAGTTATTGTATGTAATTTATTGTTATCTAGTTGTCATTGGGATACACATTTTTATCTCTTGACGAATAAATAAATAAATAAATAAATGTCGAATTACTTCATCACTATTGAGAAATGATGAAGTATTCGGTGTTGTTACAGTTGTCATTGTTTGTTTTGTTGGCAATGAATCGAGTTTTATTGAAAGTTTCCGCTATTTAAATCCTTTGAGAAGTGAGAGCACTCTTCAAAGGCGCGCGCCTTTGTCAGTCAAAACCATAAATCCATACAAAGAAAACAAACACTCCGATACTGACCATGCATCAGAACCCTAGTCATAACCAATTCAGACTCAAATAGAAAAAGAATTCTAACCATGTCTTTTCCCTTTTCCAATCTCATCCTCGGTGGCTCAATCCGAGTATTGTCACTTTTTACATGACATAAAATGTAATAAGGACTACAAAAACAAATATGTTCCCTAGTTTGAATTAATTCAGACCACGAAAAGGTTATCTACCAGCGTTACGGGTCAGGATGCCGCTTGGTTTTGTACTTCTAAAAAAGTTTAGACAAAAATAAAGCGTCAAAAAACTCACCATCGACTTCATGAAATTGTGACCGACATTTTTCGGTGGTCGCCAAGGCTTTCCTCCCGGTCCTGGTTTACCCCATGGTCCTCCATTCTAAAAACCAAAACATATCAACTGTCACATGAAAATCAGCACACCAACCCCCCCACCCACTCACCTTTGCCTCCGCCTCAGAGCTTCTGGTTTTCCGCAGTCGGTTTTCCTTCTCGGCCACAATCCGGTCCAGCTCCGCCTTGTACGATTGCTTCTGCGCTGCCGTCTGTTTGTAGCGCAGATCATTGTCCACGTGGTATCGGTTGGCATCGTTGAAGCTGATGATCGGATCGTCCGTCAGGCCCGTCACAATTTGCCCGGATGCATTCCGCAGTGGTGCTCCGCCACCGCCGGCACTGACGCCCTTGGTTGCCGCCCTCGTGATCGATGCCATCGGTTGACGACAGTCCTGCTGACAGGGTCGTGGTGGTCGTGACCGTCGAACAGCAGGACCAGTTGTGGCAGCGTGCGAAACAGGAACAACGATGGGAAGCTATAGATTTTAGCAAATCGATCGATTCACTTGAAAAAGGGGGGACATTTGGTGTGGGTTCCCTCGACTAAGGGGGGCACTAATAATCTAAATAGCATCTGAGAGCTAGCAGCGGTGAACCTACATTTTTCGACTCCGGGTAGATTCCCTGCAATTGGATGTTTCCGATGCGGATCGTATCGTTCGGGGCACCGCCCCCCTTCCGGCCCCATGGCGAATAGCGCTCCATCACTTCTCGGTACTGGAAAAGGGGAAACTGGCATAAGACTGTCGGGTCAATTAAAGGCGGGCTGTCTTCCGTGACGATGCGTGATGCAATCGTGAGATAGGGCTGTGAGATGTACGTGTCGGTGAATGTCTACGATACTAAATGTGATTTAATTCAATTTGGTAGTGGGTGTTTGAGGGTGTGTTCGAAAGATAGGTTGACGAGAGGCGATAAGATCAAAACAAATCAATTTCTTCGGAAGGAATGCAAAAAAGGTTCGCAACACCTACACGGCCAGCCATATCAACTCAATTTTGAGCCGTTTTAGACTCACTTTCGCCAAAAGTGGAGTCACTCAAATTTGAGTAAATGTAATTGGTATTGCCAAGTCGACAAATCAAAAACATCGACTCAAATCAGATGGATACTTTTGATTTGTCGACTTGTCAATCCCAGTTACATTTACTCAAATTTGAGTGACTCCACTTTTGACGAAAGTGAGTCAAAAACGACTCAAAACTGAGTTAAAATGGCTGACCGTGAATAATGTACGATAGACGAAAGGAAAAATCTAGACAAAATCGTCAAAAGGTCGAAGGTAACAATTGTAAACAATGACTTAAAACGTAAATTTCCTGGAAATGTCAGGATGCTAACATCAATGTCCACTACCGACGGGATGGTAATAACTCCCTTTATCTGTTTCTGGTGCTATTTTGTTTGTGGGATCAAGGAAATCCCAGAAAAATACGCTAGAACTCATTGTTTACAAATGTTACTTTCGACCTTTTGACTATTTTGTCTAGAAATAAAGGAGTAGATAGGGCGGCCTTACAGCAATTTTGGCAGTTTTACTCTCCTATATTCATTCACTCACAGTGAGTTTTACTCTCCTATATTCCCTCACTCACACTCACGCTCACTGGTTCACATCTCATACCGTAGTTTCTCGAACGTAGAAACGAAATCAGTAGAGTATGCCATGGCTTTAACTTATATCAGTGACATTTCTAAACGCAAGCAGTATCGTTTCTGTGTGATTTGTGACGACAGAATTATTTGAATAATGATGTTGATACGTTAATTTCTAATTCAAGGTAAGCACTTATACCCCTGACAACATCGCCTTTCAACACTGTGCTCTATTTGTACACGATCGTTTGCAAAAGGAAATCATTTGCTGCTGAATTCAATTGCCCATACACCGGGTAATGCAATTATTGCAGTCGTAAATAGAATTTCCAGCCCCCTCGCAACAAATCCAACTTAACATCCCGGCGAATCGCTGCACAAAGTCAAGTAGAAGCGGTGGCCGGTCGCGTGCTCCAAGCCTGTTTATCCTTTCTTTGACCCTTTCACGATACCTTACAAAGTGGTGCTGCCTTTTAGCTGCGCCTTTATCGCCTTCTCATATGTACGTGTTTACACGTTAACGATGTGAACAAACATTTCCGCTTCCGGATAAGCTCCAGCGATTCGTTCTCAGCCGATTATCGCTCTATTCAATTGCCCAACGCGGAGCTTAAATTTGCTTCGCTGATTTATGAATAAACACGGATTCGTGTCAAGGAAGCGCACCGAATGGTATCTATTTTCTATCGTGGAAGTTTGTTTTTTATCAGCACCGGTATCGATCACGCCTCCATCCTGATGGTTGTTTTATTTTTGTTGCCATCGACAGACCACGACAACGACCTTGAATTTCAACCCGGTAGCTACTGGTGTGGTGGGGGGGGAAGTGATGTGATGGAAATTATTATATGAGTTAAGATTGCCTGTCTGCTTGCCTATCCCAACAACCGTGGAATTAGGTTAGCAGTAAACAAACGCGAATCAAGCTCGGTGACATCCTTCCATTTGCCCGAGCAGAATTTTTGCATGTCAAAGTAAACGAAACAACTTCGATAAAATAAGGCACGACGAGAAACGAAAAACGAACTAAGAAGGCATGAAGGACGGCACAGGATTGGATTGGTAACGTTTGTCCTCACGTAATAACGACTTGAGGATGGCATGCGGTGGTTGTTAAGGATGGGATATAATATATAGAACGGAAATATGGATTATAACAATAAATGTTTTATCATGTCAAACAAACATTTTCTTGCCTTTTGCGGGGCAGTGGAGGGTATGTTGCAAATCCAAACAACATGTTACATGTTCCGATGGTCCATCTCTTGTTTCATCATTCTATTTATATTGTGAGTGGGTTGTTTGGTATAATAGTCATTTGATATAAGATCATTTGACATAACGGGATTTATCTGAGAATTTTCCCTTCTTTATTTCATAGGTCTTTCTTAAATTAACTGATTTGTAGATGTTTATTTTGACATCTTCCATCGAACAGAACACCATTTTGAACTTATAACTCGTCTGTCACGACAGAGGCGTCCGTACTAAAACGAACGAGCTGTTCTAAAACTTATCGCTTTATGATTAGACAATTTGAAAGTGTAAGTGAATCGAGGAAATAAGGCTAGGTCTTATGAATGACTGATTTATTCAAGAGTAGGTATAGAACTAACATTATTAACTGATCGCTTGAAGCAGGAAATCGGTTGCGCCGTGGATCATGCCTAGCAACTTCCAGGAGTAACATCATGGCTGACTATGTAGCAACTATTCTCTTTCCTAGCGTCGTAGTGGTCGGACTACTCGATTAATTGAGGTAAGACAATACCATAATAGTACCTCTCAGGTATTCCCAGGTATCCGAAATAATGAGTTTTGTTATATGAAAGATATTTTGCTTGCAATTCTTAGGTGTTTTGCTTAGGTATTTTTTTTTCTTAAGCTGTGTTCTTAAATACCAAGGCCAGTTATCAAGATCAAAATAAGGTAAACATATGACATATGACAAGCTGACCCAACGGACTTCGTCCCGTCCGATATTTATTTATCGCATGCAATTACTTAAACATCGGTTCACACAATAAATTGGTTTTCGATATTAACAACGTTTTTGTTTAAATAGCGTGAATGTCCTTCATTGTTGTAAAGAATGTGCACACCAAAAAGTAATCGTCGGAAATGCCCTAATGCAGTCTTCTCCGTGTACGCTTTGCTAATCCGATCACTACTACATGAATATTAATGTATGTGTGCTATGATGAAGACGTCGTTTGGCTACAGTAACCTTTATTCAGTAAAATGGCGTCGAATCAAGAACGCGTGCGCGAAGCAATTTTGCACAAAAGAGTGGAAAATCCAGATATGTCGCACGGCGATATTGCCAAGTCATTAAAAATCGCAAAATCGACGGTTACTAAAGTGCTAAAAAACTTTCAGCAGCGCTTAACTTTAAAGAGAAAGGTCGGTTCCGGAGGTAACCATGATTCTCGTTTCGTCGCGGAGAGAAAGAAAGTGATTAAATAATTTAAGAAGAAACCGAATATCTCCGTTCGTGATGTGGCGAAAAAAGTGAAAATGTCTACATCGTTCGTCCAGAAAGTGAAGAAAAGTGCAGGCTTGAAATCATTCAAAGTAGGTGTTGCTCCAAATCGTAACGACAGCCAGAACAAGAGCGCAAAATCTCGATCGAGAAAATTATATGACACTATGCTGAAGGAATACGACTGCATAATATTGGACGACGAAACATATTGCAAAGCTGACTTTAAGCAGATACCGGGACTACAGTTTTATACCTCGTTGCAAAGAGGAAATGTTGCTGATCGTTTTAAGCAAAAAAAAAATGTCGAAGTTCCCAAAAAAATACCTCGTATGGCAGGCAATATGTGGATGCGGTCTCAGAAGCGACATCTTCATCACGACTGGCACTCTAAATGGACAAATTTACGTAAAAGAGTGTCTAAATAAACGACTGTTGCCGTTCATTCGGGAACACAACGGTTCGGTGCTGTTCTGGCCTGACCTGGCATCTTGCCACTATGGAAAACTGGCTAAGGATTGGTACATTGCTAATGGTGTAAATATTGTCCGCCAAATTCGCCAGAACTCCGTCCGATCGAAAAGTATTGGGCTCTGGTCAAGAGGAATCTTCGAAAAACGAATAGCTTAGCAATTGATGAGAAAAGCTTCAGGCGTAACTGGCAGAAAGCTGCAAAATTGCCTCCGAAAAGTATGACAATCGGCAGTCATTTCAAATTGTTGATAATCTGTGATCAATTTGCCATTTTAATTGATGTATTATGTAGGAATACAGAGGTAGTTTTTTTGGCAGTCCTACGCATGAAAATATGTTGATTTTTGTATGATGTCTTGCCGATGATGGACCGAATTACTACGGTGCAGTAAGATGTCATAAATGAGCTTTCCCAAACAACAACGTTTTGTGCATTTTCAATGTGAAAATTTAGGGCTGGCACCTGAATTGAAGATGTTCTATTGACTGAATGTGGGAAATGGGGTTTTTCTTGTAGTTTGCTTATTTGAAAGAAAAGAAATTTGAATTTATTGTATTGAAAATCATTTATTTATGATTTTATGATTTTTCAACATTTTTTTTTCAGTGTAACGCAGCTTGATGAACAACTTTTTTCGTTTTCTGTTCCGGTGCGTAAATGTACAGAGAAGGTGGTTTTCCAATTCGTGAACACGCTACGTATAGCTGGCCGTGTGAAAAACATGACATTTCTAGATTTATGCCACTCACTTCCAGCGACTGTCCTTGTGACTTGTTGATTATCATCGCAAATGCAAGTTTCACTGGAAACTGAATACGTTTGAACTGAAATGGCAAATCGTTGGAACTCAAGGGAATCCGCGGAATTAAATATCTTGCCCCCTTTTAGGCCCCTTTCAAAATTCTTGCTACGATCACATTGTTCGATAACTGTGATAAAATCAGTCGGCTTCCATAACACAGTTTCGGCGCAGGAAGATTGCGAAGCACAATAATGAAAGATCCAACTTTGAGACGCAAATGATGCGGTGGTATTCGTCTTCATTTTCAACACAATCCATCGATTTGTATGAGCGCAAATCTCCCGGAATTTGATGTTGAATCGTCCAGGTTGAGTCCTTAACATCGGTATTTTGGCAGTTCAAATTGCGCGTGCACTCAACGAATCGTAGTTACGATAATTTTGGCTAATGTTCGCATAAACATTCGTGATGAGTTCATCTTTCGTTGAAGTGAGTTGGCAAATAGCAGGTGGAATTAATATCAAACCACTGGAAATATCACCGGAATTTGTCCATTTCCAATTCTTAGCAGTTTTTCATAGAAAACTTCTGCGGTTCTATCCTGTTACAGGAACACTCGCATATTCATAGTCAATCGTATGAGTTTCCCGTACCGCCACAAATACGATGACTTGAGACATGCGTTCAATTCATCCACCGCTATTGATTTCGGAATAACGGGAAGCGTTTGTCTAAAATCGTCTGCTAAAAGTATCATTACGCCACCAAAGCGACGATTATTATTCCGCAGATCTTTCAATGTTCTGTTAAGTGCTTCTCGAGACCGTTTGTGAGCTATTTTACACTCATGCCATACAATCAGTTTACAATTTTTCAACAAAAATTTACCTTTTGAATAGCCGAAATAATGAAAGCAAACAATCGAAATTGAACGATTTAAATTTGCAGATCAGCTGAAGAAATCTAGGGACTTTTTCCATTAGGGCGAATCTAACATTGAGAGACTCTCTTTGATAACTTTCTCGTTCATTCATATTCCAATCACCTTTACGTTTTTCATTCTACTATTCGTAGAGTATGCTAGCCAGCACTGTAGTGTTTAGATCTGTACTAATGAATCCCTCTAAAGTTTTAAAATGCCCGGCGGGAAAATTTAACTCAATTTTGAATCGTTTTGGACTCACTTTCGTCAAAAGTGGAGTCACTCATATATGAGTAAATGTGATTGGGATTGACAAGTCGACATATCTAAGACACCGACTTAAATCAGCTCGATGTTTTAGATATGTCGACTTGTCAATCCCAGTCACATTTACTCATAAATGAGTGACTCCACTTTTGACGAAAGTGAGTCAAAAACCATTCAAAATTGAGTTAAATTGTCCCGCCGTGTGGCGCTATATTAAATGAAAGAGAGCGAGAGAGGAGAGAATCTCTCTTTGTTAGATTCGCCCTATTGAAAAAAGATCCTAGAAATATAACAAATCGATTACAGATCAATTCCAATAGATATGAGGTTAGGTGTTTACCAATAAAAGAAAATAATGAACTCACTTTTTGTGCTTGAAATGTGAATAATTTCACTCAAAAAGTGATGATCCACCGATTTAGAATGGAATACTTCGTAAATGTAAGCTAACTCGAGAAATCAATCAAAATTTTTAAAAATGCCAGAAAGTCAATTGACCGTATAAACAAATCAGAAAGATCAAACACTGTGCGCAGTTGTCAAAAAACATAAGCGTCTATAGCGTCATCTGTTGAGTTATTGGAGTATCAGTCAGAAATATGAAACTAAATGTGCGCCTACAACGCCACCTATTGACAACATTTTAAGTTGAGAATTTTTTTTTTGAATTTACTCGTGATTTGTCATGATTTTCAATGTTTTAATTACGTTTGGAGCAGAATTTAGTTGGAAATGGTAGTGGTGGTGTTCTGGTGATGTTGGTAATCACAGTCGGATAACATTCGTATGCCAAAATTGATTTTTTGATTTTTGTTGTATGGAAAAATGCCGTTTTTTCGAATTTTCCAATTTTCCTGCTTTTTCTTGAAAATTTTCCAACTTTTCCTTTTTTTTCCTAACTCTTTGTTGGGCAAAAAGAAACAAACCATCCGAAGACACCGTCAAGATTGGTCCAGCCGTTCTCGAGTTTTAGCGTTACTAACAAACAAACATTCATTTTTATAAATATAGATTTTCTCCTGCTCGGGTTGTGATGGAATGGACCAAGATGAAAGACCAGTCAAGCACTCGACACTGAACAAGTCTGTAAGTGGCAGACGAAATAGGCCTATCTGTCAAAAGATAAGCTTTCTATAGTGGAATTTAACGAAATGTGCTCGCGTTTCAGTTTTTTATTTTGTATTTAAAAAAAACTGATTAAGTGAAGTGTAAATTTAAATTTTCCTAGTTTTCTACTAATACGTTCGTAAAAGTGTTTTTTAACAAGTGATTTAGTAAAGGGAAAGTGAATACTGCAGATATCCGCTTCTTATTGAACGCTTGCAATAGTGAAGTCTTCATGTGGCCTTGAATGTTCGCCTATCAATCGTGATAGAACATCAGCGTATCCAAAACATTCCTTGACTTGAATTCCAATTTGAAATCATACTGCAGTACACAGAAAAAAATAATTAATTTTACCAAGCGTGTAAAATTTCCGCCTTGTTAATTCCAAGCCAAAGGAGGCGTAAACCACGAAATTGTTTGCAATCTTTCATTCGTCATACAACAATGTTTGCAATCTTTCATACAACAGACTAGATTCAGGCGTTATCTGGCTTAAATTTACATGAAATATCCCATTATTTTCAGCAAATTCTAGCATTCCCTTTATGTGCATTAGATAACGTAGAAAATTCAATGTTTCTTTTTATCTGTGTACAGTTAACGCCCACCAGACTTCAATGTTGGCTGTATGTATTGGTACTCCTTTTAGCGATCATTCGATGAAACTTGGTGCAGGCAAATAGGCACGTCAGGTCAGGTTAACAGGTCCACGTTAAATTTCGGACACCAAAGTTTCGGAAACTCTTCGAAACTAAGAAGAAAGCAAATCATACCGATGATTTCAAGAGAAGATGAAGAATCGTCACGGCGGGCGTATCTGAGGATACCGTACGGAACCTGATGGCGGGTGTACCACAGAAAGTTCGAGAATTTTACAGAAAGGAGGATTAACATCTTAATCAACTGTTTCTAATGTAGATATAACAATATTAATGTGAAATACTCAATTGGTTTTGTTGAGTTATGAGTAATTTATTTTTGCTGCTATTATTTTAGTGTCCGAAATTTAACGTAGACAGGCTTTAATGAAAAAAATTTCCAGTGCTTTTGCTGAATCTTGGTTCTCGAAATTTTGATTCTTTTCTGATGCCGATTGGAAACAGGCACAGTATCCTTCCTTATGCACAATCTTCTTGCATGGCTTGCACTCATGGTGAAGGTATGCTTCGAATAATGCATTCCCCTACAACGCCAGCATGGAGAGCTTGGAATATCCATTTGCTGCTGATGATGAACATCCGGCGGTTGTTGATGATGATCAGTGATCCTCATGTTGGTTCACTGCTTAACGGCACAAACTGTAGACTTATTTCCTGACATCTCTACCATTGCGATATCATTTTTCAATATTCAAGAGTCGCTAGCATTCCTCGGTGAATTAATGTAACGTCATCTGCCCCACAGCATTAGAAGTTCGGACGTCTGCATCTTTGCTTGAATTCAGACCGCAAACGGAAAGGAAACGCTTGAACTGATCGGTGGAGATTTCTTGAAGTATGAATTCTTCACACTTCTCGTTCACGATTCCAGCGTAGGTAAAAACATCATCGGTTGAACAAACATGTGTGACGGCCGAGAGTTGAGTTCAACGTCTTGATGGTTTCATCAAATGAAACTTCCTTTGGTTTCTTCGGAAGTATGTAATTCACATATTTCTTGTGAGCTCCAGTACTCAAATTGCGAATGAATTTTGAACCGCAAAAGCCGCACCTTAGCTGGATCATTAAAATTTCAAGCATCTTCTTAGAAAACGTCGTATTTCGCGAACCAAGTTTTAAATGTAACTCCTGCTTCTGGATCGTGGATAAATTCACTGATTCCTCTTGAAAGTGTTTTAATAAAGAACTCGTTCTGATTCGGTCGGATGCTGCTACTTTTTTTACTGCTACGACTCTTGAAGTATCACATATCTTCTTAATTGTCTCGTTAAACGTCAATGTGCATACCGGGTAAGTTTCAATTCACTTGCTATAACTGTTTATCATTACATGGAAAAAATAGTTCACGTGAACTCTGTCTCCTGGAGCAGAAGTCAGGCGCCACAGTGAAACAGCATCGCTTCTTTCTGGTCGTTGCTGAATACACAGTTGGCATTTTTTTCTCCAGGGTATGCAATGTCAAGCAAGGCCACCAGAAGTATGATCTTGCCAAGCTTTTTATTTTCACAATTTTCAAGGGTACCTGGTGAAGTTCGTCCAGCAGCATCTTCCGCAGCTTATTGGGGAAACGATACGGTAGCCCCAGAGTAAAACTTCTTCTTCTACGCTTAGTTCATCTCGTTTCTGATCGAATACCTTCAAATCTTTTTCCTGTACTGTTCTTGGCTACGTGGTTTGGAGAACTCGATTTGGCCACGTATTCGACAACCCGACAATTAGCTTGACTCTTCTGTTTTCGACAACAATTTGCTTCCTCTCCACGCCATCTTCATTATAATCATCATCTTCACATTGCATCGGAAATCTTGATAAAAAATCTGCAGGAATATTGTGTGCACCCTTCGCATGACAATTCTCAGAATCGTAGTTTGCCAGAAAAGCAGCCCGTTGTAATCGTCCTGCTGCCATCATCGGAATACCTTTTGGACTGACCAAACCATTCATTGGCTTATGGTCCATCATGAGTTCAAAATTTCGACTAAATAGATAATTGTTGAACTTTTTGGTGCCGTAGTAGATTACCAATGCTTCACGACCAATAACAGAATAGCCGGTACGATCACATGTCCAAGATACGCCACCTTTCGCTTGAAAAAAATCATATTTCTGCTTGGTCAATACGAATTCAGCATCCTTGAGACGAATCAATACTTGCTCCAAATTCTCTAAATGCTTCTCCACCGTTGTACCAGAAACTAGTAAATCATCGAGTTAACCAACATTGCAAAACTCCCTCTAACGTACCTTAAAATACCGAACAAGCTGGCTTTGTACCAAATGGTAGACGATACATCCTGTACACGCCACGATGAGTACTCCACGTGTCGTCATCCACTTCTAGCTGGTAAAAGACGCTCTTCAGATCGAGCTTGGAAAAATAGCTTCCTCCATGAAGTGCAGCAAAACTATCTTCAATAACGAGAAACGTATGAAGACCTGTCATCAACAACGGGTTAACGGTAATCAGCACACAACCGCGTAGTGTAGTGAGTCTTTCTCGAAAACAGGGACTAACGAAGTTCCCCATTCTGCTTTAGATGAAGGGGCTTTCGAAATTATACCGGAACATGACAATCCATCCAATTCCTTGAATGCCAACGGTACCTTCCTTGACGTGCAAAATTGGTTGATTGGAACAGCGTCTTGTTTCAGGGCCAGGTGCTTGAAACGAGCTAGCTCTTATACGAATATAAATCATGATTCTTCAACAGCGAATCTAACAGCTTCTTAACGTCTTCTTCATTTCTTGAGACAAGGCAGATATCAATCTTCAAACTCATGAATCCTCATCGTTTGACGTCTAAAAAGAGGTTGACAGGTCCCTTCAAAAACGAAAACTTCTTCCAACGACTTGTGTTACTTCATCATCGCCTTGAACTTTCCAACAGCTTGAAATACAGAACCGTTATAGCACACGAACTCTTCTCTGGTTTCTCCTGGGATATTCAACGGAATATCTTGAAACAGTTAACCGTACATGTTCTTCGAAAGAGCGTTCACAGGACTACCAGTGTCGACTTCAAAGTTGATCGGATGTTGATTCACCAACACTATCATTTCAACCGGTGGAGGAACTTTAAGCTTGTTGATACTCAAATGATTCACTCTCGGACCGCTCTTCTAGTTTTAAGGCTTCTTTTCACCTCGGCTGCGGTTGAATTTTATGGACTTCTAAAACTTCACGTTGATGAATTCTCGAGTACTTTTTCAAACAGACTTGATTTTGTAAACAAAGAGGGGAAGAAAGATTCAATCGTAAATATCTCAAAACTCTCAGCACCCTCACGGAAAGTAGCATCACCATCATGGTAAGGAAATGTTATTCCTTATGTTGGTGGCCCTAGTTTGCATGAAAATGCTGAGGGTTTCAGCAATTTAACGTTTGAATCTTACTTCCCATATTTGTTTACAAAATCAGATACGTCTGTTTGAAAAAGTACTCAAGAATTTTAGATTCTCTCTTCATTGCAATCTTCAAAAGATTGTCCAAAGTTAACGTAAGCTTCTCTTCGAAGCTTTGACGTTTAAAGATCAGTCCTCGTCGTAGACCGGCACAGCAAAACCTGGTTTAATTGATCGCCGAACGCACAATTTGCCGCCAACTTCTTCAACCGGGTACACCACTCCAAAATCGATTCGCCTTCACCTTGTCTTGCTCGAAAAACATCGTCCGCTCCCGGAAAACGACCAGCGTTGGGGTAAATCGCTGCTTCACAAAAGTTCCGGAAACTTATTTTCAGGAAGAACTGGACACGATAAATTCTTGATGATTTGGTAGAATTCTATGGAAACCGCCGCCAATCGAAAAGCTGACTTCCTTTTATCGCCCCTCTCATTGATTTGATACGCCACGAAAAATCTCTTCAGCCGCTCTTCGTACAATGGCCAGCAATCTCCAATATTGTGCTCCGGAGGCTTGACGAATTCATCTTCAGTTCATGTTTCCGCCTTAAGCCAAATGTAACGTATCGAGGAATTGATAAATAAAGCGGAGAAAGAACTCAAAAACATGCCAACACGCATGTTTTCGTCCGTCATGGTGAATGTTACGGTTAACTGGCGCAAGGCCGCTCGCAAGGGCGTAGAATTTTTTTAGCAAGTAAGTAAATAGTAAATAATTACCTTCCATGGGAAATTTGTCAAAAGCAATTATCTGTCTTAGCTTTTTTTATTACCATCCGAAAAAAAGTCCATTTTCTTAATACAAACGTTACTCTCGAATAAAGCAGCAGTTCATCAGACCTGGCCAGTGCCCTGCCAGTCGTTGCCATCCAGGGTGAGATAGGTCTCGTCGTCCATCACCACCGCCACGTCGCGATTCGCCGGGAAAATCGAGTTGACCATCTTATTCAGCCGCTGCCGCTGCGTCATTACCTGCAGCTCCGAAACCAGTGGACGCGACTTCCGCTTCCTGACATGTATGTTCATGTTCGCCAGGTACTTTTTCACTGTTTGGCCGGGAGGTCGGGCCAAGCGCACGTAGCGATGTAGCGACTTTTCCCTCGGTCTTCCTCTCCAGCGTCCTTTGGAGCTTCTTGTCGCTCAAGGTCGTCGGCCGTCTGGAACAGGGCTTTCTTTCGATGCTTTGATTGTTGTCTAATAGTGCCAAGATGTTGTAGATGCCGGAACGGGCGTATCCGGCGTTCACAAAGTGCCGTACGATGTCCGTTTTCGACGCGGTAGGGTGCCGTTCTTTGATTGTTTTCACTTCTGAACGGAGTTGCTTCACTGTTTTTGCCATCACGGTTAAAGTTCGACCGATAGAGCTGTCAAATTTTATCTGGTAAACCCATGAAAAATCGGCAATTTTTGTCCATTTTTTTTTTAAATGCAAACGTTACTGGAGTTCAGCTCTATTGGTTCAATGAATGCAAACATTAGGTATAGAACATAGAATTTAATGCAAACGTTAGGTATAGAACTAACATTATTAACTGAACTGAATATCGCTTGATGCAGGAAACCGGTTGCGTTGTTGATCATGCCTAGCTACTTGCGGGAGTAGTAACAACTTGGCTGACTAAAGCAGAAAGAATCATGTAACTTTCTGCGTTAATGCTAAACTTGAATGCTAAACTGAAAATTATTTTTCGTAATTTGGCCTTCATTCGTTTGGTAAACAAGGTTTTTGTGCATAGAACAAAATGTCTCGTTGATTCCCAACTAACAATTTTAGTTTTATTCTAGCCGTGTAGCTCTCCACCCGGCTTTGTTGATAAAACTACATTCAAAACTGTTTTGTCTACCAACACCTCTTCTATGCTTCTTTGAGGCTGAAATTTGTACAAAGTGGCCCACTCTATAGACGGTTTTGAAAACAAGTTAATAAAACCTTTATAAAACCATAAATATTTAGAAAATGTTCTAGTGAAAGATGTTCTGACCACTTGAGAACCTTCATAAAACCTATTGGCTGCCATGAAAACCTGCATACGGCTAAATGGCCACAGCTGTCAAACTTCACTGTGATATCGTGGTCTGTTTTGTTGTTCATGCTTTGTTCGATTCTCTGCTCTTCTGATTCATTTAGTAGTAAATGATATCTAAGAGAAAAGTTCTAGTGTTGCGGGAAATTTTGTTTTATAGCAAAATATATATAAAAAAAAAGAGTTTTTACAGCGTATCATGCTCCAAATTATATGCGCAGTTATTTTTATGGTGAATATTGGCACTAAAAGAGCCGAAAATTAATGCACCTTGGAGATTATGCGAGCTTAAAACAACACAAAGAAAATTGAAACAAATATTTACGATAAATAAAGCATGAATTTCCTGAAAATTGATAGAATTCAATAAGGTTATCCAGAAGAATGCCGAAATTGGTCTCCGATCTACAGTTTATATGCATTACATTTAAAATTATGTGCATTTATGTTTCCACATTTCAATTATTTCTTATATTTCAATATGGCGATAGAAAAAATTACAGTTTTGCTAAAAAGCCAATCTTCGTAATGACTACTATAAAACTGTTTGGTCATGTTTTTTGGCGTTTCAAAATCACATTGAAGCTAACATAAGTTTTTATTTGTTTTCCACAGATCGTGTTTGGTTTAATCACGATTTCTGTATTATGCTTAGGGTTAAGCACTATTTCGGCACAAAATGAATTTTAAACGAAGAATCTTTTAATCCAGTTTCAGACAATTTGGCCAACAAAACCCCCCGAGACGAAGAGAATAGTTTTGTGCCGAAGTAGTGCATAATCCTACATAATTTTTGTATGGATCACGAGGGTCTCCAAAGAACCGCCTACTTGAGTAGTTGTTTAAGATGACTTCCCTCAATGCCAATTTGCCGTTTAATGCATTTACTGGAGACAAAATGTTTTTTTTTTTTTCAACTGACCATAATAAGATAATATGAACCCGTCCTAAAACGGTTTTTCAAAACAGCTTTTTAAGAGTTTATAAAGTCGAAATAAAACCTTTGATAGGAGTAAAGGGAATTAGTGGAAACGAGGTTTAAGGATCGTTGTAAACAAGCTGTGTACGTTCTCATAAACCTGACTAAAATATGAAAACTTTTGACACCTCTTGGTGCCATAATAAAACTTTTTCTAGTGGCTTTCATTAAAATGTAATAAAACTTAATAAAACTGGATGGTTTTGGCAATGCTACTTGGGATGTGGTTAAACTCAAGAGCGAACAAGTTGAACTTGACCGGTAAATTTTCAAAAAGTGATGATTGTTTTCAAGTGGAGTTGAATGAACTTGAAATAAAATGTTTTTGTTTTGATCAACTTATCTGTTTGTTTCAATGATGCACTTCAATTCCCAGACCCTGTAAAGTATGGATCACATTGATGAATTCTATGGATCATTTCCATTTTTTATGAATTTTCAAGGTCTTATATGATGTGATGTGATAAAAACCCACCATCAGTGCAAGGATTACCTATGGCTGCAGGACTATTCTCAGCAGGTTGTTTCGAGAATAGCTTACGTGATGGCTTGTTGTAGCAGGGTCAGTCGATCTCAGTGAGGACCTTCGGAAGACTACGACCAGAAGGCCGCGTTTCTTCACATGACAAATTTTCATGGTCGTATGGGTGATAAACGCGGTTCTTATAGAACGAATTTCGATTTTTTTCTAGATCATATCATCCATTTTAAAGCAGCAAACTTAGGGCTGCTATCAGTGCTGTAAAAAGTCATTTCACTCATTTGGATAAATTTAAAGATAACTTGTTTCAGAAACTGAATTTCTGAACGTGATGCATGATAACATTGTAGCTCTTGACTAGTTCTACAACTTTGTCTAAAAGTGCATTGCCCTAACTTAAAGTGTTACATTCACTTCATTGGAATATTCAGATATAACGCTCTCAAGTCTTAGGTTTTATAGTTCGAGCAATACATTTATGAAAATAAACAAGCACAACAATTTCATCATACGTGATAATTTGAAAATCAGCATCTGGAATAAGTTATCGGCAAATGAAGCCCATTGGGTTGAAATGACTATTTACAGCACTGGTCGCTGTAGACTTACTTTCCATAGCACGTCATGTGCCATCATAATAAAAAGGCTGAAAATCAATAACTGCTTCAATACAATGCAATTGAATTCTATTTACCCTTCTGATGAGTTCATTGTTATTGAATTCTATGTACGTCCTTATCTCCGCCCAGTGACGTCACAAAATCCTCAATCTACCTGCACAGTGACTAAGGAATGTATCGAAAATAAGCTATCCACGCACATTTGCGTCGTTCGCGAGTATTTGTGATAGTTTTAATATGTTCATCATAGCTTGCTGTGCGTTCTACTGTCATCTTAAATTCTTCGTTTTCAAAATCTCGCACTTTGAAAATGACGTAAAAATTAAGGTTTTGAACACATGGGTACGTGAAAATAGTGCGACTATGCGATAATTGGCGAAGCGCTTCGGAATTCATCATGCCGGTGTAAAATCCATCATAGCCAAGTTGGGGGACACCGTTCTTTGGATGAACTGCCAAGAAAAGACAGCAAACCCGAATTTTTCAACCCTAAACTGGATCAGAGAGTGGTAGCTCTAACTCGGAAGAACACATCAATGTTGATACGTGATTTTGCCAATAAAGCAGGAACCAGCGTCGGAATGATTCAACGTATCAAGATACGGAACAACCTGATGACCTACAAGCAGAAAATCGTCAAACAAAATTCAGAACAGAAGCAACGAGACGAGACGAGACCTATGTCAAAGAGGACTCAGAAACCCTTCCAGTTCCACAATATTACACTGCCGTCGTAGGGGAGGATGTAAGCGATTCAGACAGGTCGATTAAAGTGGAGAAGTTTGGTCGAGAAGTGCTGGTATGGCAAGCAATATGTTCCTGCAGTATGAAGTCTAACATTTTTCACACAATCGGAACAATCAATGTGGAAATCTATCGATCTGAGTGTCTGCAGAAGAGGTTGCTGCCTTTATATCAGAAGCATAGTACCCCTCCACTGTTTTGGCCGGAATTAGCGTCGGCTCACTACGCCAAAACAACTCTCAACTGGCTCAAGGAAAAGCGTATGGATTTCGTTGAGAAAACGTAAATTCACCAAATTTCTTGATGAAAAGTATTCGATCAAAAATTCGGAAATTCGTGAAAGAATAATATTAATTTCATCCTGTCTTCAAAATGTTCAAATTCAATCCCTTACAATAAGGAACTATCCATTTGTTTAAATAAAACTTTTTTTTTATGATTTGATAGAAAAATATGTGGATAACTTATTTTCGATATAGTCCTTAAAACACAAACAATTATCACCATATTACTTGCAGTGAACAGATGTTGAATGTACTAGTCGACTCAATGCCTTTTGCAACCGTTACGATTTTAAATTAAGGATTGAGTTTTAAAATGCGCAGGTAAAATGTGTGTCTTTATCAGCAACTCACTTCCAGCAACAAACAAAAATTGAGCGAACACCTTGGAAAGCATAATATCGATTTAGACGTAATTTAACAAATGATGCAGACAACAACCAGAACGAAAGTTTCGAATCATTTTCAAAAAACACCACGCACAACATTTTCCAAAGAGATTAGGACAGGTTGAGTTGGGAATATTTGTCGAATTGAACAAAACCTACAAATTAATGGCAACATGCAAAATGAGATGATCTTACTTTCTCGGGATGGGCTATGAATTCTTAACACAATGACTCCCCGTCGGATGTGCGATGTTATGGATGTCCTTCTTTCAGCAGCTGACTTTTGTGTGAGTCTGTCGCAGTGTCCGCGGAACGATTTCAATGAACTAACTGTATTATATCTTCGCTGTTGACTTTCTCCCTCCCTTTTATTTTACAAGGGCTGATGCTTACATGTGCTTGCTCTTTGGCACGTGCTTGTCGTTCGATCTGCCTCCGATGCTGCAAGTCTCGGAAACTGGCATCAGCAATCCGTTTCTCCTGGGCACGCTTCAACTGTTGGCACCACAGAACCGGATGATCCGCGGGGTCATTCGAGAAACCCATCTACCAACTACGATCGTCAACCCAGTACCACTCCTGATTGAACAGTTCCGAGCTTGCCGCGGCCGCGCTGATTAGTTCCAGGTGACCGATCTGCAACAAGAACGGATCCATTCCCAAATCACAATTAAAAAAAAACACTATATCTGCATCGATTTTTCCCCCGCAGACGAGTATCACTTTTTAACCTAGATCTATCACCCTCGTTTCACGCCTGCAGTGAATAAAATAACGGAACACTTTCCCTTCCCGTCCGTGGCAGGCAGGAACAGTTTGAGTTTAAATTTCCCTTAAAGAAATCAGTTCTTCACACAGACACTATTTTCCACAGTGCGGGGTTTGGCGCAAGCCAGAACACCTGCGACGACTTCAACGGTCCTGGGTAAACTGCCGTTCCTGGCTTGCCCGTTGGGGGCCTCGGAAAACAATGATAGTTTTATGCTTTCTGAATAGTGGGAAGGGTGCACGGAGAAAAGGGATATTTCGATCCAACAAAACAGTCGCACATTCGATTCACGGAGAGTTGGTCGGAATTTTTTTTTGCAAATGAGCCTTGCCGAGCAAAAAGTTTTCCCGCGCGCGCTTTTGATTTTTTACAATTCTGCCTCTTGACTGCTAAGGGTGGCGGCGCGCGGCGGAAGTATTCTACATTGACACGCGATTCTCACGGTCGACCTCGTCCTTTCCGTTGCCTCTTGCCGAAATATACCACTTTGATGGACTGTGTGGTTAGGGCAACAGGCCGAGAAGTATTTCCCATAGAAAGTCGGGTAAAGTAAGGTGTCCACACTGGACAGTGAAATTTATTCACCCGACAAACTTGTGTGTCATTGAAATTTAAAAATAAAAGCAATAAATAAGCGATTTTTTTTTTGCGATGTACCTGCTTTTTAGAATTTGGACAAAATATTTGAGACTAGTAGTGAATACTGATAATACGCATTAGTATACATTCATTGCTCTGAAATAAAAAAAACTGTTTAAGTTATCAGAGTTGACGGTTAAGGGGTCTAATTGTAGACCATATCTAGACAAAATAGTCTAAAGATCGGAAGTAACATTTGCAAACAATGACTTCTTTTCTGGGATCTGCTTGCTCCCACAAACAAAATAGCACCAGAAACAGATACAGGGAGTTATTCGCTTCTCGTCGGTAATCGATATAGATGTTAGCAACGTGGCATTTCCAGGAAATTTACGTTTTAAGTCATTGTTTACAATTATTACTTTCAACCTTTTGACGATTTTGTCTAGATATGGTTTTTTGAGGAGTCAGATGAAAACTGACAGTGCATCGACATGGTTTTTTTTTTGGACATTAGTAAAATTAGTAAAATTCATCATGTGAAATTCTTCTTTCAAAAATCTCGCCTTCTTTTGCGCCCACCTTTGCTAGAGAGTCCGCCTTCTCATTGCCTGGAATTGAGCAATGTGAGGGGACCCATACAAAGGTAATCCTAAATGATCTTTCGACCAACGCACACATCTTCTCCCTTATTTTTGAAAGAAAGTAAGATGAGTGCCTCACTGTTTTCATCGACCGGAGGGCCTCGATGGAACTGAGACTATCCGAGAAGATGAAATAATGGTCTAGGGACTTGTCGGAAATTATCCCCAAAGCGAAATTCATTGCTGCCAGCTCAGCAACATATACGGAACAAGGTTCCTGAAGTTTCCGGAAGGCAGATGAGTATTCATAGTAGACACCGAAACCAGTGGATCCATCAATGCGCGACCCATCAGTGAAAATTCTTCATATCCAGATCAGCTAGGCGTTGGTGGAGTTAGCTGTTGTTGCCGATGCTCCCGTCAACCTCGCTGCGAGAAACATGCCTGCTGAAGCCTACGAGTTGGCGGAAAATGCCGCCCGTGATAGCAACGAGACAAGAATCATCCCATGTCACCTGCAGATGGCCACCCGCAACAACCGAGGAGCTGAACCAAGAAGACCAAGTAAGTTCAATAGCGAACCATGTTTCTCCCCCGTCAACTAAATCCGTCCTTTTCAGGACGACCAAATCAGTTTGCCAACTAAGGAGTTTGTTTGGTTGAGTTTTTCTCTTGTGCTGTTTGAAATTTCCATTACTGTGCCCCGGCTGAACATAGTATCGCTTTAAATGCCGCGTCCCGGAGTAAATTGCAAACATAACAGGTCTATAACAGGTAATTCGAGCCGAACTGCAACACGGCAGACCAACCATGTGCACACATTTACAGTATAGAGGGTATGTTGAGTTCGATGTAGTTCCTAGTTGTGCATAGCGGATTAGTTGCACGCGGTATATAATGAATATTTCATAAAATGATTCAGTATTGAACATAACCAATAACTAAATAACTTGTTTGAAGTTTGCTTTTTTGCAATCGCTGCCCGCTGTTTGCTGACATGTGATGATTTCCTTATCACAGTCATCATTCTCTTATAACTAGTTGTTTTATGCTGGAAATGTTCTCTTCAAATTCCAATCAGTGCTTGGAAGTGTTCCTTACGTTCTAGTGCCTTGTATAGATTCCCTACCATTCGAGTCTAAGTCTAAGTGAAATGTCGCAACATATGCCTGAAAAGTATGTGCTTCCATAACAATCTTCTACACGTTAAAGATAGTGGCCCTCTAAACCATCCTAGAAAATACAACCGGGGCCGTATCATCATTAAAACCAAACGGCCCTCTTCAGGGCCACCAAATGCTATCTAAAGAATTTAAAATAGAATTTTCCTACTTATTTACTTCCTAATGCTGGTCTAACGTTCCATTAGCACTATTTTGACCTAGACGTCTATCGGCAATAATAGACTTTGAATTCCGAAACAGACCACAACCGTCTACAACGCAATAAGGATTATGATCTCCAGGTGGTCGATCATATGAACAAGATGTGCTCTTATGGTGCATTCTCGCTCCACCATCTCAGTAGGCAAACAGTTCCAGCAGCAAGGTTCGGAAGAAGAAAACGTATAGCACCACATCTACCGGGTGCTGAGCATGAGCATGAGCATGATTGACCGCCCGTGGTTGCAAAACCGTTGTTGCCAGATCAGCTATTAATACACAGAGAACCAACAGATGATGCTTGGAACTAACATACATCTTCAATGTGTAAATTGGTTTTATTCATGTTTTATGGTAGTTTTATCAAAGCATTATGGAGTTCATCCGGTTTTATCAGGGCATTTTCCAAGTTAAGGTTGTTTTAATTCATTAACAGTTCTTAAGAGTGATTAAAGAACACTTGAAGAAACCTCCATAAAACTACATAATTTATAAGTTTAATTCACCTTTTAAGTAATTTTATAAGATACTTGATCCCCCTCTCAAGACATCGTTTCGCAACTTGCATAAAATCTGATAAAAGTTTTGTAAAAGTTTTATGACATTCTTCTTTAAGATGAATGTATCTTGGAAATGCTGCCATAAAACTCTCTTAGAACCATTTGATTTTGAATAAAAACACATACTCTTGAGAGAGAACATTATGAGAAAAATAAACAAACTGTCACAATGGACGCCCACAGGTGGAAAAAATTAAAAACAAGTGGATCGTTCAAGCGGAAATTCAATAAAAACCTATCCAATATATTAAATACTCCTTCAACTCAGCCACCAACGACAATTTTGTTTTTGCCATCGCAGGATTCCATTGGATTCCCAGTCACTGGCATGCTAAAAGTAAACAAAATATCATATATATTTTCTGAGCGAAAATCGATTTTTCTCATGATCTAAACGTTAAATCTAAAGTTGGAAGTAGTGCGCTGAAATCGCTCAGTGATCCACTACACAGGGCACTATGATCGCTTTATTGGAAGCCGCGGAGTCCACTGCACTTTCAGAAATCACTGGGATTTTGGATAACTGGATTGGGTGGCAGCAGGGTTTGTTTGGGTTAACGATAAGCTGTTAAGTGAAATATTTGAAAATTAGTACCGATTTCCGATTTGAACCAATTTAAACCAACAGTGAGGATGCTATTGGTGCCACTGACAAAGTGTGATTGTGGTTTTTCATTGGGAAAACAAACTGATATTTAATAATGCTGAAAAGCTAATTTTGACCGGTTTAAACCAACAGTAAGGATGCCATTGGGGCCATTCACAAAATGTGATAGTGGCTTTTCATTGGGAAACTAGGAGATGTTTTACAATGCTAGAAAGCCGATTTGGACCGATTTAAACCAACAGTAAGGATGCTATTAGGGCCAATAACAGAGTGTGATAGTGGTATTTCATTAGGAAAACAAGGCAATTCATCTCAACGCCTGAGAGCCAACTTGGACAGATCTACACCAACAGTACGGATGCCGCTGGAGTCACTTACAAAATGGGACAGTGGTTTATTTGGTAGCCCGACGAGCTTGGCGAACGAATAATTTGAATCACAATTAATTATGTACCTCACTACCAACCCACCTTCCCAGCGAACCACGACTGCTCATGCTCACTCGATCACTCGCGCAACGAACAATAGGCAACTGAAACAATAGACAAAACGCTAAGCCCGATAACAAAATATTGCGGAACAAAGTATCGACACAACCGATTCAACCGATTTAACTGATGGTCGACGCAAACCTTTTAAAAATTTTATTAATATAGATACAATGGGTAACAATTACCTGTCTGGCTCCACGTCCGGCGTCCTTGAGAGCACTTACTACCTCACGAGTCGCCTGTACCCAACTCTGCAGGCGTCCGTCCGGTTTCTAATACATTAACTCATCTTCATGGCCTACTGAAGTATTATTACTTACAAAGTTTTGAGAAATAGAGAGATATTGGATATAGTCTTCAAAATTTGGTAGAAATAAATTATTTGTTGCCTGAAAAGAAAAAAAAATTAAGAACAAAGATATAAGTAGAATCCTTGTACTCCCCGGATGTTTGAAGTGCATAACCATTTATATGAAAAGATACTAAGAGTAATTGTTGCGGGCTTTTGATGGTTGATTATAACTATGTGTTGGACACTATTGGCTGAAATCAGCATTGAATGAGAGTAGTGAGAACATTTCATTGAATAAATGACTACAATACTCAGTTGTTTATTAAGCTGATGAACTCAGTTAGCTGTTCTACTTAATAGCCCTTTGATTCCTTCCCATGCCTTACTTGTAGCAATAACTATTAGGTCAGCACAAATAAAAGCGGATTACTGTTATAAAATCAGCATCAAGTAGCAAATAGTGACCATGGCAACAGTAAATTAAAATGTATAAATGTTAGTTTTGTAAAATTTCAATAGATTTAATAGACTTTTTCAGGATACCTCATATCAAGATTTTGGTGAAATGCTGCTATCGCTGAAAACGAACGAAAACGTGCTTAAGCGCGAATCACAGAACTCTACACTGTAACATTTTACAACATGTCTTACATTTCAGGATCAACCGAATGAAGATCATATATTATAGATACGAATGCTTGTAGTATTTTTTTAATATTCACATAAATATATGCACCATTATATAAATATCTCATGGGAATGGGAGGGACCATCAGTGCACCCGATTGAAGCACTCTGGATGGGGAGAGTGGGAATGCCAACTCCCGATTGCTAACAGTTTGTGAATAGAAGGTGGGCTCTTCTCCCCGCCCATTGGGACATCCTCATGTTAGATAGCTTGCTCTTTTGACCAAATGTTCAATCTTGTTTGATTCTTTATATCCCTGTGGATACGTATAAGTGATGTTGCATATTGATCCACCCAACCCCTTTTTGGCCCTTCATACAACGGCATGATTAGGATAATCAGTGGTTATTAAAGCTTGATCAAGACTAACAGAGAGGAGAGCCCATTGCTGTCGGACTTAGTTTCCGTGCTACAATGCCCATTGCAATGGGTGGTACTACAAATCATACATCATATCATAAATCACTAAAAATATCGTCCACACAGAAACAAAAGCGTTCACGAAAATGAAAACGGACCGTGAACTAGTTCACGTTTTCAGGATTTTTACCTAAAAACGTGATTTAGTTCATGATTACGTGATTCAGTTCACGATGTATTTTTGCTTGTTCTCGAATTCATGACTGCAGTTCACGGATCCGGGCACGGATTTTTTTCCGTGCAGTCTTACATCCTCCTGCTGCATTTTATCGAGAAGTTGCTCCATTTTCACCGTTTATTCACCGTTTTTTTACGGTTCAACCAACAACATAAGACTTACTCCACTTGCAAATGTAAACAATATTGGGCATGGTTGACACATAAAAAGCCGAGCCTCGGCTTACAACACTGGTAAAGCGATATTTCGGCATGATACGTCAGTTGAAGTTTGGTTAACGTTTGTGCTCGGTTCCTAGTATTGCCAAGAATCAGTTTAGTAATGAAGTTACCCGATATTTCAGTTTCAAGTGATACTGAGACTCGGCATCGTTCGGTTTTTTTGCCGACTTATCAGTTAAATATGAAAATGTCGAGTGAATTCAGCTATATTTTCAACCGAGCCCGCGAATAATTTTTAAGTGTGTAATCTGAAGGGCACACGGACCTGCACTGGTTGCTCGATGTTATAACCACAGAAACGGAATGTTCTGAAAATCCGGGTGAGCTCTTTCCATTTTGTACTTCTGTGTCCCATTCCCATTTTTTTCCTTTTTTTATTTTTTTGGACTAGATTTTGTGTATTAAGTTTATATTTTTGGCGGGCTTCAAATGGTTTTTTAACCATTAACGGCCTGGAAACCGAACTTTACAAGTTCCGGTCTCGCGCCTTTACGAGTCATGCGATCACAGGCTGAACCATGGAGGCGCTGGTTGGTGTAGCATGGCCAAAGTTGCCGATTTGTCAACCAGTATCGTGGTGAAGAAAGGTAACGGCGGATCGTGTACCTGGAGATTGTATATTTGTCATTTTGGTTTGATTGATGGTTGCAGCGGGCTATGGGATTGTCATTGCATTTCAGAACCATTTATCTTTAGAGCAGAGACCAACATTGAAGGCTCAATCAGTATTTCAGCATTTCAGCATTTCAGCATGGCGTTGGGGTTGCGCTGTCGGACTTTAACTGTGCTTGAAATTCTTGTGGGACAGTAGCGAATTTGTAGCTTATTCCATATACCGAGTGTCAATTGGAAAACGACCGTTGGTTCATTTTAAATATTTAAATTACCGTTTCTTTCATGTATTTTTGTTTGATTTGTTTTCAAATTACACCATTAACTAAGTTGACAATTTTAAAAATATTTTTCTAACAAAATGCTTAATTTTAAAGATGTTACTATTTGAAGATTTACAGATATTAACAAACAAAAAGAAACTCAAACAGGAGGTATACAAACTATATCAAATAAGAGTATACTCGGATTGCGAACTATCCGCCCAAAATACATCTAGAATGTGATAAAATAAATTTTATCACACCAAAAATTGATTTTATACCTTGTGGAACAGTGTGGGGTCAATTAATAACATTTATCGTTTTAGAGGATTAATGAATTTTTGTGACGTCACTTGTATTTTCTTTTTAAATTAACTTCAAAACGTATACAAAGAAAAAGATAATTGATTTGATCACTCCAATATCCACTGATAGGCAAAATAAAGTGCCCACCTCATCGTTTTTTCAATTTCTCTCATTTACTTGGTTCAAATTAAAGTAAACACAATGTATTTTTTTTATTATCTAATTTTTTATATTCTTTTTAAGTTTCACTTATGGAATACTGAAAAAAAGGAGTTTTACTTAAAGAAAAAAAAATCAAATTGTGTTGAAAAAAAAACAGTGACAAAATAAAGTGCCCACTTCATTTAGGCTACAGAAAACATAAATTAAAGTAAAATAAAAGCATTTCAATAATTGGTGTGTCCTCCTTTGGCCTTCAGGACCTCCTGCAGGCGCTTCGACATGCTCTCGACCAGGTTCTTTAGGTACTGTGGATCTAGCTCTTCCCAGGCGCGCTCCAGGGCTTCAAAATAGTTATTTTTATTGGTAACACCAGTTTTGTCAACCCTGGCGTCGAGAATCGCCCACAAATTCTCGATGGGATTGAGGTCCAGGCTCTGTGGAGGCCATTCCAGCGGTTTGATCCGACAAGACCGGAAGAAAGACTTGGTCTTCTTGGCGGTATGCTTCGGGTCGTTGTCCTGCTGGAATACGAACTTCTCTTCAAGGCCCGTCTGGATCAGCGAAACCTCCAGATTTTCTCGCAGGATGTTGATGTAAGAATCTGCCGTCATTATCCCGTCGATTTTCACAATGCTTCCCACTCCACCCCACGAAAACACCCCCAGACCATCATATTTCCTCCTCCATGCTTCATTGTGCCTTGGATGTGGCGCTCCTGAAGCTCCTCTCCCGATCTGCACCAAACACGAACCCGCCGCTTTCGATTAAACAGCTCGAATTTTGATTCGTCCGTCCAGAGAACCATTTTCCAGAACTCTAGGGGCTTATCAGCATGCTCATAAGCAAACTTAAGCCGTTTGGCTTTGTTTGCCTTGCTGATAAATGGGCGCATCAGGGCAAGTTTGCTATTCAACCCCTGTGCTACGAGACGGCGACGAACAGTTCGACCGGAAACTGATAACTGAAGGGTTTCCTGGATCTCGCGGACAGTTACCTTCGGGTTCTTCTTGACTTCGCGCATGATCTTGGTGTCCGTTCTCGCATCCGTTTTCCGCTTCCTGCCTCTGCCAGGGCGATCCACCACTGATCCAAACGTTTTAAGCTTCAGAAGAAGTTTGCCAACCGCTGCCTTACTGATACTGTACTTCATAGCGACAGCCCGGTGGAATTCACCGTTTTGCACATCACGAACGACCAATTTTCGGATACACAAGGGAATTGCTTGCGGAAGCACTGCGTTCTCCATTTTTTTCAATTGAATCAAATGCGATCACGTATACAAATGCTCCAAGTTGAGCCGTTTGCTTCAAAACATGTCAAACTATCAAAACATAAACAATCGAGGGATCCAATGGAAACTTATCGAAAACATATCGATTTTTGAAGTGGGCACTTTATTTTGTCACTGTTTTTTTTCAACACAAATTGTTTTTTTTTCTTTAAGTAAAACTCCTTTTTTTCAATATTCCATAAGTGAAACTTAAAAAGAATATAAAATATAAGATAATAAAAAAATACAGTGTGTTTACTTCAATTTGAACCAAGTAAATGAGAGAAATTGAAAAAAAAACGAATAGGTGGGCACTTTATTTTGCCTATCAGTGTACAAGGCCTTCTAGATTGCCTAAAGTTTCTGCAAAGTAAGTACGTACGGTATTGAACAAATTTTGTTTGGTTGCGGAAGTATGGTTTTTGTTTTGGTTTGTGGCTATTTCGTTTTCATTCCTATTTTCTCTTGTTCCCATTTCCCATCATAATTAGTTCGACATCAATCTGTCTTTGCATTCCTTTTCCCTTGCCCCTGAATCCCACTGTGCGTTGCTTCGCTTCCCTGCAACACGTGTTAAAGGGTGATACGGTCAAAATTTGGTCAAGGGAAAACGCGTGTAAATCGGTGAAATCGTTTATTTAAAAAATCAAATTAAATTTCTTTTTCAAGTTCAATTAGTATAAAATTCAGGAAAAATATTCAGTTAGGCTTCCGCTTCTCCAAATCCGAATTGCCGGGCCTTACGCTTGACCCCTGTCATCAGATTTTGTACAGCCACCTTGTCCACCTTCTTCGCCGCAGAAAGCCAGTTTGCCTTGAACTGCTGCTCGTCCTTAGCGAGTTTTTTTGGTCTTCTTTAGGTTCCACTTGACAATAGCCCAGTATTTCTCAATTGGGCGGAGCTCTGGCGCGTTGGGAGAGTTCTTGTCTTTGGGAACCACCTGCACGTTGTTGGCGGCGTACCACTCCATAGCCTTTTTACCGTAATGGCAAGATGCCAAATCCGGCCAAAACGGTATGGAACAACCGTGTTTCTTCAGGAAAGGCAGCAGACGTTTATTCAAACACTCTTTCACGTAAATTTCTTGGTTGACGGTCCCGGAAGCTATAGAAATGCTGCTTTTCAAGCCACAGGTACAGATAGCTTGCCAAACCAGATATTTCTTTGCAACTTTGACAGTTTCGTGTGCTTGAAAATATCTGCTACCTTTCCCCTTCCTTTTGCCGTATAAAACTCCTGTCCCGGAAGCTGCTTGTAGTCGGCTTTGACGTAGGTTTCGTCGTCCATTACCACGCAGTCAAACTTCGTCAGCATCGTCGTGTACAGCCTCCGGGATCGCGCTGGCCGTCGTATTTTGTTTATCATCGCGATTTGGAGTCACTACCTTCTTGTAAGTCGATAGTCCGGCTCGTTTTTTGGCTCGATGCACGGTTGTAGACGATACACCCAGCTTATTTGCGGCATCTCGGAGAGATAGGTTAGGGTTTCGCTTGAAACTATTGGCAACTCTCTTTGTCGTCTCAGCGGCTTCCGGTTTTCGATTTCCCCCGATCCAGACTTCCTGGCTGTCGACAAACGTTCCCCAAACACTTTAATTACATTTGTAACGGTTGATTTGGCAACTTTTAGCGATTTTGTCAACTTTGGGTGCGAGTAGCTCGGATTTTCGCGATGCGCGACAAAATTTTGATACCCTTCTCTTCTTGCTTGGACGGCATTTTGACAACTTAAGAGTGAATTCCAAAATCAAATAGGAACACTTCTACACACACCTTCCTTAAGGGTTTTTTTTAAAATTAAAAAAAGTCTTTAACTTCACTTATCGCTTCCCTCCTGCCTTGTCTGGCATGAAGTGCATCTCTCCTCACTCAACTTTTTTTATTCTTCTCTGCCAGCACCACATCCAACCCACTCACAGGGTTGCCACATTATTTTTCGTTCCTATCTTTAATTTTTTCCAAAAAAATCTTTTTTATCTGTGTTTAACTGCAAGAAATCTTGGTAAAAATCTTTACTTCAAATTTTGTGTTGTAAAAGGAAAACAGATCAGTATTCGAAAGATTCATGTTCTCAGGGGAAATCGATCATTGTACTCTGACAGACCAGTTTTGACATGATAATGAATCATGGGGTGTTTGTTTTGATTACTTAAAGTTCCTTGATAGGTGAACAAAATTAGAACGGAATAAACAATCAATTATTGTTATGATCCGTGTAAATTAATTTGTTGAATTTAGAATTTAGTTCTGATATCAATATTAGCTGATCAACTCCTCCTTCTCTCCTTTGGCCTCCATGATGTCCGTACTCAGGCGGTTCTGGATTTTGGACTTATTCTGATTGTATTCCGAAAAAACTCGCTTTACTCCTGCAAAAGAATGCGGAATTAGTAAAAAGTTCGCATTGAACTTTCTTAGCAAGTGAAAAGTCAGCTTCCCATCAGACGTTTTCTTCAACAAGTTTCGAAGTCTTCTGATTCCTCCACCTCGTTGTCCTTACAGATGCTTATCGTCCTCAGCTCACGAAAATCATTTTCAATGGCCTGTTCCTCACCGCTTTCAAAGTAATTCGGATATTGTTCAATAATCGAGTTGAACTCCTTCAAAGGGCCCAGCTTCGCCGTTATATATTCCCGACTTCTTAAGAAGATGTTTCTCGAAATCTGAAACTCCTAAATCCGTCAGGTGTTTTAGGTCCACAAAAAAAATTTGCAAGGAGCTCCATCAGCGAGACTTCAGCTGATTGCACATGTTCAGGAGTTCCATAGCTTTTGACTGGAAGATTCGATTTGCTTTGATGATAAGAGACAATACGTAGCTTAAGAAGAAGAGAAATGGCAGCGTCATCGGGTCATTAAGACGACAACAATAAAACTGTTGTCTCAATTTGATTAGAACAAGAAGAACAACACAAGCTTCGAAAACCGTTCCATATTCTATTTGACACCTGTCTCCAACGATAGCCATCTAGTGGCAGACGGATGCAGAACTGTGTCATCTGGGATTTTTTCGATCGTTTGAGGCTGCAGGACAAGTAACTGCAGATATATCGCATCATTTGTTCCAGCTACAATGGCAGTTTTTTGCATGCGTTACTTGCACAAAGGGCCAAAAAGTGGCAAGTACATTTGATAATTATCAAATGAGGACAGTCACGTTTCAGCAGCTTCTTGATGGATCGGTCAGAACCCATAATTACCGATGTTTCATCTGATCCAACGCCCACAAACAATTTGTTTTGTAATCGGTGCCATCGGTCTGTAACTGTTTATCAATTGCGCAAAATATGTATAGGTTTTCGCACTGCAAGAATTATTAAAGATAACAAAAAATCACGAACGAAATAAATATGCTTCATATAGCAGAAAAAACTATCGAGAACATTATTCGAGCTTCCGAAAATTCTTCTGCATGAATGCATAAAAATACTTCTACATTAAATGAATAGTATTTTTGTAGAAATCACTGCAAGAAATTCTGCCGAAATTTTTGGAACAATCTATTGCGCAACTTTAAAACAAATACTTCTCCACCGGAATACCTGGAAAAAATATTGTAGTAATATTTGGAGAAGAGAACTGTAAGTAAGAATCCTTGCAGGCTTCCTAGACAAAATTTGAAAAATGATTCCGAATTTTTAGAAAGTTAAGAATTCAATAGATGAGATTCCGGAGCTCATGCAAAAAAATCTTCTTAGATTTCTCCAACAAATCAGGATTTTCTCCAAGAATTACAGCAGTAAAAAATGTTTAGTTTTTGTATAGTTCTTTCAGGTGTCCTCCAGTGATTCCTTTGAAATCACAAAACATCACAAGATCAGGGATTCCTCCAAACGTTTCATCGCACGAAAGTTTTGAAAAAACTGCCGATGCAATGTCAGAAGAAACTCATGAGATAATCCCTGGAGGAATGCCTACAAACGTATGAAGAATACCTATAGAAACGCAAGAAGGAATATTTAATGGAATGTCCGAGAATCTTGAGAAATTCTATGAAATTTTCTTCTAAAATTATCAAACATAATATAATTAAAAAATTAATGAAGAAATCATTTAGGGCACACACACAAACTGACTTTCATACTGTCATCTGTCACTGTAGTTTCAGTGTCAAATGTGTTATTTTGCTTCAAGTGTAAACATCATACTGAAAGTAATATTTATAAAAAGTTGGATCCTAAACTATACTCATATTTTGCATTTGAGTTTTTGAGTGGAAAGAAAATTGCCAAAAATCTTAAAAATCTTGGTTTTTCTCAAAAATCTGTAATCTGCACATACAGATATCTGTATGAAAAAAAATGAAAAAAATCTGTGTCAATCTAGATAAATCTGTGCATGCGGCAACCATGGTCATACTGGGTTCATGTTGAGAGCTTTCTTGTGATCGTAACCACTGGGCTGGGGTGTTTCCCAAAACATAGAGACGGGGTGTCAAAAAAAAGCGGGGGGTGTGTGGTCGCGTGGCGCGCGTTGTGGGGGGTGCGTTTATATGTAAACAAGCGAAAAGGTATATATAATTTATAGGGTGGTGGGTGTGTGGTTGGGCTTGGGGTGCGCGTGTGTACGGCTTGGTGGTATTATCACTTGTCGGTGGCCAACAGCAACAGTGAAGGAGGAAGGGGAAGAGGTAAAAAATGTATTGTGTAACGTTTGCATTTTAAAAAAAATGGACAAAAATTGCCATTTGTTCATGGGTTGACCTTCACCCGCACTGACAAAACTATCCATGCAGCATCAATCATAATAACCCATGAGTCAGCAGACAAAATTCGACAGCTCTATCAGTCGAGCTCTAAATGTGATGGCAAAAACAGTGACAAAGCAACTCCGTTCAGAAGTGTGCGTGTTCAAAGAAAAGCACCCCGCCGCGTCGAAAACGGACATCGTTCGGCACTTTGTGGACTCCAGATACGCCCGTTCCAGCATCTACAACATCTTGGCACTATTAGACAACTATCAGAGCATCGAAAGAAAGCCCGGTTCCGGACGGCCGACGACCCTGAGCGAAAAGAAGCTCCAAAGGATGCTGAAGAGGAAGACCGAGGGAAAAGTGGCTACATCACTGCGTGCACTTGGCCGGGAAGTCGGTTCAACCGACCAAACAGTGAAAAAGTACCTGGCGAACATGAACATACATGTCAGCAAGCGGAAGTCACGTCCACTGGTTTCGGAGCTGCAGGCAATGACGCAGCGGTAGCGGCTGAATAAGATGGTCAACTCGATTTTCCTGGCGAATCGCGACTTGGCGGTGATGATGGACGACGAGACCTATCTCAACCTGGATAGCAACGACTGTCAGGGCACTTCGTATTTTACTTCCCCCACGAAGGAAGTGAGCTCTGAGGTGAAGTTCATTTCACACACCAAGTTCCCCAAGCAGGTGCTGTGTGGCTGACAATCAGCGAGAACGGGATGTCAAAGCCGCTCTTCTTTCGCTCTGGACTGGCCGTGAACGGGGAAGTTTATAGTACGAAATGCCTGCCGGAAGTTGTGTCGTTCATCAAGAAATACCATAAGGGCGAAGACGCGGTGTTCTGGCCGGATCTGGCGTCAGCCCACTACTCGAAGCGATCGTTGGAGGAGATGGAGCGGCTGAACGTCCCTCAGCTGCGTCCCATCGAGAATTCCTGGGCCAACCTGATGCGTAAGATCTACTCCAACAATTTTGTCGCGAAACTGACGAGGAATTGATCAATAAAACGAAAAAAGAACACAAAATCATGCCTACACGCATGTTTTCGTCCGCCATGGCGAATGTTCCGGTTTCGGTAAAAGCGTAGAATTTTTTTGCAAGTAAGCTTAAATAATTACCTTCCATGGGAAATTTATTAAAAGCAAATATCTGTATTAGCTTTTTTTTTATCACCATCCGAAAAAAAAGTCCATATTTTTTAATGCAAACTTGGTCCCGGCTCATATTCATGGGTCGTTAGGTACGGTTCCAGGTGGTGGAGTCGTCTTCCTGGCGTCGGTGATTGTCACCATCTGAGGAAATAGGCCGTAAAAAGACGTAAAATCAGTAAGGTGAACCTCAATTACTCAAATAAATCACAATCAGGTAGCTGCAACCAATTATGACGGTTTTGTGTTGCTTGACATTGGGCGGTATGTTTACCAGTTCCTTCAATTTCAGTGGTCAACGTCAAAAACTCATCACATGTAAGTCATGAAACCCCGAGACGCCACTAGGGAAAATGAAAAAAGCTCTGGCCATGGAAATGTTCATTCACTAATTTAAACTCGTTTCGTACTTATCGAAGTTCATATTTTAGTTCGAAGAATTCATTGAATATCGACAAAGTTACATTCTTCTGTTTATTGGTACTGGTAAAAATGAGTAGCGTAATTCAATCGAATAATGTGTATTTCTATCCACCTGTTTGTGATAACCAGAGAACACAGGCTCTCTGATGTTAGCGCATATGGTTTCAAAGCGAAGGCGCTATGCACATGTAAATTTGTATATTTTCCATTTTTTACTCATATCTACTATCATATGCGATCTTGTGTTTGTTGGAAAGCCATGGGCATAATCAACAGCAGTCGGATACTGCGATTCTGCCCTTAATACAGAAACAAAGAAAGCCATCATTTTACATGGTGAACAACACAGTTCGGCAGCAATTCTCTAACCAACGCAACGTCTTCCGACGAGATCAGCTCACACCAAGCCACTTCCAAATACTCCCAAACATGGAAAGACCATCCCAACCTGTAGCATGCTGTCCCGATCCAGCAACCGGGAAATTTTTCAACTTCAGTCGTTTCAAGTCGCACGTTGGAAACGAATCGATCGTTAGCTCCATGCCACTCAGCGTGAGTTCCTCTAGATCCATGATGTCCGCAAGCCTATCGAAACTATCAGTCGATAGCTGCATACTATCAGCCACATCCAGGCGCTTAAGCTTTCTGAAAGTTCCACAAATTTGCTGAATCAGTGCGGCGTCCAATTGCCAGCTGGCTACCTTCAAATGTTCCAGATTAGGCAGCAACCGTTCCAGCTGGACCATGCATTGCTTATAATCGAAAGGCCTTTGATACATTTCCAGGCTGAGTGTGCGAACACTCTGCAAGGGCTTACAATCTTCCAGCATGTACAGCTCCAGGTAACCGTACATGTGCAGAACCTAGGGGAGAGAAATAGTCAGTGAATTTGTGGGCTCTACAGTAGACGGCTACTGCTTACCTTGAGATGTCGAAGTCCTTCCAAACACTGGAACAGCTTCTCGTTCAACATGTACGCCCCAAAACGCAACGTGGTTAAGTGCGGACAGCTCCGACCAATCACGGACAGTACTGATTGTGTCATAAACATATTAAACCAACCGGTTTTCAGCATTGGTAGTCCTGAGAAAAATTTGCGCTGCAGAATTTTGTCCATGTTGCAAATTACTCCAGTCAACTTGAGGGTTTCCAGCGTAAGCAAATCAGCTTCTCAATCGGTACCTGATTATTTAAAACGAACATTTCCAGCGACTTCAATTGGGGTGCGTATGCCCGAAGGATGTAGAATGATCGTATTGGATCATCACACCTATCCAGATTAATGTTTAACTGACGCACATTGGGCATCATTCGTAACACATCAACTGCCCACACATCCATGATGTTGTTTTCCACTTGAAGCTCAATCAACTCGTTCAAAATAGGGAATGGCTTAGTAACCTTTTCCCCATGATCCACTACATGCACCTTCATTTTCGTCACGTTTGGCATCACCAGAGCAAGCTTCCGTAACTGGTTCGGCGAAAGAACTGACGTGCACGTAAAGCTCTCCAGCCCCGTCTTAAATCGCCGAATCACCTTAATCAACACGTCCACACCCGCATCGCTGCATTTTTTGGGCCCGAAGCTCACCTCCAAGTGCTTGTACGGGCGCCAACTTGTCCTGATAATCTGACCACTGGCACAGTTGATCATACGAAACCTCACTCGTCCCATGTAGCGACGGGAAAACGATTCTTGGCACCATCTGCGGGACACCAACGATGCAGCCTTGCGATCACTCAACGGTAAGAAGTTCAAGACGTTTCCCAAAACTTCCACGGGAAGATCGTCTATGCGAGCAAGCGACGACATTGCTTTATGGATGGATAGGATTGTACTGACAAACGGAAATGGGAGGAAGTTACATGTTGCTTCCTCGGTAGATTCCTTTTAGATCGTAGGTAGATATTCGACAACTGATCAGAGATCGGAGTGTCGTAGGTAGATTTGTTGGAGTAAGAAAGTTTGGGTAGAAAGTGGTAGGCTTCTACCGATGGTTTTTTGTTGGTGCTCTTGTGCATGTACTAGAGTGTGATCAAAGTGAAATACGAAGTACAATTGAGAGGTAGAAACCACAACATGATTGTTTCGATCAACGAGCTATCAAATTTCCAAACTTCGAATTTCATAACTTAAGGTGAATCGCTGCTCCATGTAATTTTTCCTATCTTTTATCTCGCTCTAGCAAACTTACCTTGCTATTTCAAATTGATAAATCTCGATTGTTAGTGAATGAACATCGAATCAAACTCTATCAGATTGATCACATCAAGTGAGCATACAAACTGATGTGATTAAATTTTCAATATCTAGTACAGATTTTGAGTTGTATCAATTCTAAATGTTGAAGTAATGGCTGCCGCCAAGAACGCTTCAGCATAAGCCCTTTGTTCCGGAGTAGATTCGTGACCTTTCTTAGGGGACCGGTTAAGTAGATAGACGGATGTGTGCATGGCTTCAGCCCAGAATGTATTCGCTAATCCTGCTTCGAACAGTAAGCAGCGGATCCAACGGTTTGCGCGCTCCGCCATACCGTTCTGCTCCGAAATGCATGCTGTAGTTTTTTGTTGTTGAATGCCGTGATTACTTCCAGGTTATCGCTGCGAGAAGTCCCTACATATTCCACTTGGATTGCCGCTCGACCATCCCATGGAATTCTTGGATAGTTCTCAAAACATTAGCTTTCGATTTCATTTTGAGGAAGTACGTCCACATAGAGATACGAGATCTATCGCCCACAAAGACGATGTGATACTGGCTTCCTCCGAAGGAATTTACCTCTATGGGCACGTATATGTCGGTGTGTACCACATCTAGCATGTCCGCTGCATAGAAACCATCCTTGTTGGTTGTAGGGATGGCGAAAATGTTTCCCCATTGAACATACCTTGCAGTTTCATGTATTCGTATATTTGATGTCAATTCCGTCTACCAAACCGTTAGACAGTTTCTGGACACTTTTGAGGCTCATGGTGCTGGGTGCCGACAAGCAAGCCAAGACATTCTTCGAATCGTGCTGCCGCTGCTAGAGTACAAACAACTGTTTGTGAACTGCTGAACAACTGAAACTGGCCACAGTCTCACCGTCGCTTTACAGAACGTCGTATCCGGCGTTGGGAAACACCACCGAATATCCTCGCTTTACGATCTGGTTCACGGAGCATGAGCATGAGCATGATTGACTGCCCACGGATGCAATTCCGATATTCCCAGATCAGTTGTATTTACACAAAGAACCAACAGATGATGTTTGGGACTAACAAACATCTTCAATGTGTAAAAAGTGGTGACCCATTATAAAGCAATACCGGCGCCGGCCGTGCCCGAATGCTGGTCAAGTAGGGAATGGAAAGGAATGTGTTGACATGACACTCGCTTGGGAGGAAGCCGAGAAATCCTCTGCACTTCCACGAGAAATCAATGGGATGTTAGATAGTTGGGGAAAGGTTAGCAGCAGGGTTCGTTTTGGTTAACGATACGCTGAAAGTATGTAGCACTTTCCGCCAAAAGCAATGGGCCGCTCCAATGTGACAGCTCTCCTCGATGTCATTTACGATCTGGTTCACGGAGCGCAGATTTACCGATAGATCCGGAATCAATTGAACGCCATGAACCGAACTGCTATTCTCCCCACACGACGGCAACAAGGTGCCGGTCGCCATTACCTTCATGCCGTTTCCATTAGCAGCAACGACGGATTCGGTCGCTGGCTTCAAATCCTCCAGAAACTTCACATTATTCTTCACAGTCCATGAACCAGTCTGATCTGCCTTCGTGGACGAAAAAGTTGACAGAACTGCACAGAATGCATCTTCTCTCCAGGATTTCCACCGCCCGTTCCAGCAGGCACGAGGAATGTGTCCAAACTTGTGGTGGCACTTTGGTCTTATCGGGGAATCATTCATCCGTTCGTTCTGATGCTCATTCCGAGGTTCGTTCTTCTGATGCTTGAAATTACCACTGGATCATTCTTTCGTTCGTTTTGATGCTAATTCCGGTACTTGTTTCGAGGTTCGTTCTGCTGATGCTTGAAATTGCCACTGCATCATTCTTCAGTTCGTTCTGATGATCATTCCGGTGCTTGTTTCGAGGTTCTACTCCCGTCTTTCGACTTGCAGCCAGTGCAGCGTTCTCTGCCGAAAAATTCACCTCCTGCAGCCACTTTGTTTTTATTGCACCCCCGGTAATCGGCATCCCCGAGTTCTCTAATGTCATAATCATGGAGCGATACTCTTCGGGAATATCGGCCAGAAGCAACGTTCCTACCCATTTGTCAGAGATCGGGAATCGATTCCGTCCGGCTAACGTAATCGTTCATCAAGGAGCAAGCTAACAGTTCCATTTTGACTAATATGTGCAGCAAACAGACCCGTCACGTCAATCCGGTGTCATCGAAGGCACTTTCCGCCTCCTTTACGTGGACATAGTTGATCGGGTCGAGCAGTAATACGATCGCTTGGCGATCGAAAGCGGGATCAACTGCTTTTTCGGTTCCGTCCGCATTATTTGCCGGTTTTACAGCGCTCCACAGGTCCTCCAGCTTCAAATAGGTTTGCATCGCAAGCTTCCAAGTGGGCCGGTTATCACGACCGGCTAGCCGCTCGATTCCCGGAAGGTTCGAGATGTTGTGGACTAACCGTTCTGTTTCTTGATCCACCTTCACCCCCAGGCATTTTTTTATCACCCGCGTACCGACTACTACTTTCGCACTATGAAAAAAAAAACTTCTGTGAATAGGCCAACAACCTATTGTAGGGAGAAAAAAGTGTAGTCACACATGTGCGTCCGTGTAGCAAAACGTTTATTAGCACAATGCCATCAGCTAACATTGTGGCTTATGGGGAAAAAAAAAAAACACGTCTAGCAAGCTCACCAATCTTCCACAGCTCTAAGCAACATTGTAACGACGGTTATAGTTCGACACCTTGTACGTGACATCTGGATTAAAGCTAAGGATTGGACTAAAGCTTATGGATTCAATTAATATCTGAACACAAGAAATCAGCTCTGTCTTTGGATTGTTTTCAAGAAATAAAACAGCTGACCAGTCAAAATAAAAGTTTTTTATGCAATTCCAGGATAAAATACCAATAGTTTTATTCCGTTTCGGTTTTTATGAAATCCTGGCCATCTTTTAGACACTCTGTTCATCGACATGAGAGGCAATTTCATTCCACCATCTCTTCATCTCTGCAGCATCCCGAGTCATTTTTCCAGCCTTTTCCAGCGTCCGATTAAGAATTGCCCAATATTTCTCGATTGGACGAAATTGAGGGCAATTGGGTGGCTTGATGTTCTATGCGATAAAATCCATCCTGTTGCTTGCCAAATCAGAGCTTATCAGTAGAAACGAATTTTTATGTGTTGGGGACATACATACATTTTTTATTTCTCGGGAAGCTACCTAAAGTCCCTCTACACCTCGTTTTTCTTCGTCCATCAGCATGCACCTCTCTATTCAGCTTTTGAGCGCATGTTTTGGCCATTCGGTTCTGTTTCAGTGTCCGGTTTGGCTCTTTTTGGCACGATAACCGCCCAAATACAATGGTAACGGAAGCGGAACAGCAAAACGGAAGCGGAACAGCAAAGTTACGATCGGCATTGTTATCCGCCCTGTTGTATATTTACTGTAAACACTACTTTTACATTGAAATTAAGAATGATTCGTGTGTTTCGTACAGTCACGCATCATAACGACAACTTTTTTCTCGTTTTGCCTCTCACGAGCTTACAGACGACGGCGCATTCGTATAACAACGGTTGTTGCTATAGGGTGATAGCATCATCCCCTTTTATTCCTAACCGACGTTGTCATCATCAAAGTTTGGGAGGCCGGCTTGCCCTGGCTGTTTGCTGAACTGATAGTCTGATTGAAATCGTTGAACTAGATTCGAAGAACTCGTCAACTTCTGCACTGTCATCATCTCATGCTAGCTAGCATCACCTGCTTCCGGTTTGCCCACTGGTGTATGTCCTGATGAAGCAGTCCGCTGAACTGAGGAATGCTCCGATAGATCGAAATCTTCCACTAAGATATCCAGCGGAGTTGACACTGATGACGGGTTGACAGCAGAAGCTGCTGCACGTGTGATTGAAAAAGCTTTCTCCGACCTGACCGATGAATTAGCAAAACATTAAAGTTGACGTTATCAATGGTTTCGAGGATAGTTCCGGAAGCGCATCTCCACTTATCCGCATTCTGATACAGCTTTGCGTAGACTGTAGAACACGCTGTAAACTTCGATGAATGCTGATCTGATACACGATACACCCGATCCAAAGTCGCCAGCATGGGCCTATCCAATGTTTTTTCTGATGGTTACTTACTGGACGTAGAATGGTACACTTGTAGAAAACTCTGAAGAGCTTCAACTGATGGAACTTTTCCCCCTCAATGATTTTCCAAAGTGATAATTTTACGATGTCGACAAAGCGCTCGGCCTGTCCATTCAACGGAGGATAGAATGGCGCCTTACGAATGTGGACGATCCCTAGCTGGTAACACATCTTCTTGAATTTGCCACTGCAGAACTGCGTTCCATCGTCTGTGACGATTGTATCCGGAATACAAGTTCTAGCGAAAGTTTCCTGAACAAATCTGACTGTAGCTGAGGCAGTTGTCAGTCGAGTCTGGAAAATTTCAGGCCATTTCGGTTATAAATCCACAACCACTAAGTAATACAATCCATCAAGTGGCCATGCGTAGTCCAGGTGAATCCTCTTCCTCTTGAAGACTTCGTAGTACTGGCACAAATGCAACATCGACGAACGAGATTTTCGATGTCATTCACGACACATTGATGATAATATTCTGGAATCACTATATGGTCGTTCATCCTGATGCGTCCGTTGACTATAGGCCGAAACTTGCGTCAAGAAGAGAAAGTTTCGCGTTAATATCCTCTTCAAGGCTGAATGTAGCAATAACATACTATTCCTTCGGCTTCTGATGATTGCTTATCAACCAAAAAAGCACATCTGCATACCCAAAATTATCCGTTTCGATATACAATCTAGCCCACCGTTGAAGGCGATTTGCAGTGTGTAGTGGGAGCCTTTCTTATACCCGAACACCTCAAGTAGTGGTTGGTGGTCTGTCTGCAGCGTAAACTTCCGTCCCAGAAGTATTCATCGGATTTTCGCCACAGCAAAAACCAACACACAACGCATCTTTCTCCATCTGGCTGTAGCTCTGTTCAATGATGGTTAGCGTTTTCAAAGTGTGTGCAATGGCTTTGATTTGCCTACCCGAAACGCGATGCATAATGACAGCGCCAATTCCAGTTTTTAAAGCATCAACTGCTACGATAAGTTCGAGGTTTGGGTTGTCGTGCGTAAGCGACAAGTTGGATTGCAATACGATTTTGATGCTGTCGAACGCATTTTGGCACTGGCTACTTCACACAAATTTCCTATCCTTCTTTAGTAGGTCATCTACTTGTAGACAACCATTGGATGGATTTCCTGGATGAACTTGTCGTAAAAATTTGCTGAACCCAGGAATGACCGTTGTTCGCTAGTGAGGGCATTTTGGCTATGGCAGATACCTTCTCAGGATCAGGTTTGATACCATCGGCATTGATGACGAAGCCTAGGTACCCGCTAGGTATCTCGTTCTTGTAGAAACTGCACTTCGTCGGACGTAGATGGAATCCGTACTTTTGGATGCGAGTAAAAAGCATCCGTTTCGAATCGTCATCCACCTCAACTTAAAGATAGGCGTCCGATAAACCGATGATGTTGAACATATTGCTGCCCGACAGCTTTGAAAATATGTTCTCAGGTGTGGATAATGGTGAATGATGAGGTTCGATCACCGTGTCAATCCTGTGGAGTATACGGCACAAATTCGAACTTTTCCTCCTGACTTCTGTACCGAGACAATTTGAGTTGCCCAGTCAGAATAGTAGTCCTCCGACTCGATGATGTTCAATCGCTGCAGTCTGTCAAGCTCTTCGTCTACTTTCGGTACTGCGTGGAAAGGAACCAGACGTTTTGGAATGAACACCGGTTGCACATCGGGTTTCGTAAAATCTACGGAACGTCTGGTTCGACTAGGAGTGTCAGTTTCAGACGAGAAGAATGCATTTTGACGGATGAACATGAGGTGATCGAAAGGTGGAAGCAGCACTACCACGAACACCTGAATGGTGTAGAGGCGGAACGTCACGACAGCAGAAGAAATGATTTTATCGGAACGGCGTACGAGAAAAATGTGCCAACTTCCACGATAAGCGAAGTGAAGGATGCTCTCAATCAGCTTAAGAACAACAAGGAAGCTGGGAAAGATAGCTTTGGAGCGGAACTTACACAAATGGGCCCGGATGGGTTGGCAAATTTCTTACACCAACTGATAGCCAAGATCTGATATACAGAACAGCTACCGGAGGGGTGAAAAGAGGGAGTTATATGCCCAATGTATAAAAAGGCAGGTTGGAATTTGAGAACTACCGAGCGATCACTTTTTTCAACGCGGCCTACAAATTGCTTTCCCAGATCATCTTCCGCCGTCTATCGCCGCAAGCAAGCAGATTTGAGGGACGTTATCAAGCCGGTGTTGTAGCCGGGCGATCGACAACAGACCAAACCTTTATGTTGCGGCAGATCCTCCAAAAGTGTCGCGAATATCAAGTGCCTACGCACGACTTATTCATTAATTTCAAGGCCACATGTGATACTATTAATCGTGAAGAGCTATGGAAGTTTATGGACGAGAACGAGTTTCCCGGGAAATAGACTAGACTGATCAAGGCAACGCTGGATGGTGTACAGTGCTATGTGAAGATATCAAGTGCGTTACCGGACTCGTTTGAAACACGTAAAAGACTTTGGCAAGGTGATGGTCTGTCCTGCATCCTGTTCAACATTGCGAAGTTGTTGAGAAATGTACAGGCTGTAACATGCGGGCACGATTTCCAATAAATTTAATCAATTCCTTTGCTCCGCTAATGACGTGGACATTGTCGGAAGAACGTTCCAAGCAGTTACAGAGCAGTACACCATGCTGAAACATAAAGAAAAGATTGGATTAAGAATGAATACGTCGAAGACTAAGTATCTACTGACACGAGGAACCTAGCGCGATAGAGCTCGCATAGGCAGACGTGTGATTATCGACGGAGATAAGTTTCAGGTGGTAGATGAGTTCGTGTACCTCTGATCATTGATTTGAATCGTATAACAAGTGCAGCAGAGAAATTCGGAGACATGTAATAGCCGGAAGTCGTGCTTACTATGGACTCCACAAGACCCTAAAGTCTGGTCAACTTCACCCCCGTACTAAGTGTACTATGTACAAGAAGCTTAAAAGGAAGATCTGCGAGCACTTGGAGTTTTCGAACGACGTGTACTTATGACAATCTTTGGTGGTGTATTGAAAACGGCGTATGGAGGAGAAGAATTAACCACTAGCTGGCGCTAATCTACGGTGAACACAGTATCCTGATACTAGCTAAATCTAGGTACAATGGGCGGGACACGTTGTAAGGATGCCAGTCAACAATCCCACAAAAAAGGCGTTTGTCTCGAATCCAACCGGTACAAGACGCAGGAGAGCACCGTTAGACCGAGTGAAGCAAGACCTAAGAAGTGTAGGACGCTGAAGACACTGGAGACAAGCAGACCTAAAAGCAGGCGAAACATTGTGGCGCATATGAGGTCCTTAAGGGAACATCAGAAAATTAAAAGTAAAGTAAGTAGACAGAAACGGACCGCTGTCGGATAGAAGGTTTTCTTTAAATAAAAAAACAGTTTTAAATTGTTTATATGATCGATGATATATGATATCCCCGTGCTCAAAAGGAGTTTTCTCGTGTCAGTTCACCTGCAGCTAGACAAGCCAGTGAATGTACCAATTGTTTCGATGAATTATCTTTTGTTTGAAAATAAATTGATATTCATGTCTATCTGTTCGCTGATATTGCTGTGCGCTTACCATAATTATTTGCTTCAAAATGAGAGTTCTACTAGAAGATGGCTTGTGTTTTGATCAAAACCAATAATATATGAACTCAAGTGGTGAAGAGTTGTGTTGCTCACCATGTGGCGACAGCTGTGACTTTCAGCCCAAATAAATTTGTTCGAATCTACAAACCATACGGAATGGTAAAACCAATATTGGGTATGTGGGGGATGTGAAGTGAATATTTTCCATTTACCAGAAATTGTACGGGTTTTCTTGAATTCGAACATTTATCATAGTATTCTAAAAATCACTTTTAATTAATATGCCCTGAGGGTTGTTGTTTTTTCAGAACAAAAATTTAATTGTATGTTATGAATAAGTATTACGTTCTACGTCAGTCAAACAATCCAACATAAGATTGAATTAATATTGAAAATCGATCAGCATACAACAAATGCTGAAACTTATTCTCAATATAAAAAAGTATTGATTCAAATTTCTCAGAGATTATCTTCTAAGACTCCATTTGGTTCTCGAACAATTTGTTTAGCAAACAAAATTTACACTTTCTATCAAATAACCCATTTCCCAAATCCTCGATTACCCTTTCACTTTGCCACGGCAACGGAACTGAGTGCATGGTAAATAAATAAAATTCACTTTCTATGCTTTGTGCACCTAATCGAATTTTTGAAACTTCGTTGCAATAATCAAAAGTATTTACCAAATGTTAATGACCAATTATTTTCAGATCAGCACGGCTCACATAAACTCTGCAAAAGTTAATTCATCCGTGAAGACATTAATGTTTTTTTTTTAAATCTGTTTTTTGGAACATAATTTCTAGTGATACTCACGATGACCGCATACCGGATGACATTTTTAGTTTACTCGAACCTGGTTTCTTTGCCGAGGACGTCACCTTTGTTGCTTTAACTTCCTTTTCGATAAATTAACCGGGAATCCTTTCCTATACAGACACGTGTAAATAAACAGATTACATTACCGGTTAGAAATTAGCATATTAATAGTGATTTTGATACATTACACATAATCGTCGCCCAGGAGAAAGAAGCGCACCAAATTTTCTCACCAGCTGTTCACATTTGATCAGACGTTTTTTGTTTTGTACCGTTACCAAGGGTGACCACCATTTACCGATTCACATGCGACTGCTACTGCTACAACCTCCCACAACAGGTATGGTAAAAAGTACGAAGGTGCTCCATTTCAGTTTTATGTTGTTGCCCACAAATTTTGGTAGCTACTGGGTAGCATAATTGGTAGCATATTATTTACATCCTTCCAAGAATGGAAATGTAGGATGGTAGTTCTTTTTTCAGATTGTATTTCATTCACAGTATTTTTTCAAAAAAGGACAGCGGATGGCAGCACGCATCACTATTTCACCGCTTGTGCATCATAATAATCTAATATCATCTCATCTTATCTGATCTAACACCAACAGTTCTTGAAAGCATAATAGGAAATGACAGATACTAAAACGAATATATGGCTTCGCGATGTCTCTAAATCAGGAGATAAACCATAATTAAAAATTAGTACAAACGAACAATAACATAGCGTATTTAGCTGTTTCCTTATTAATCTAATGTTCCTATATTCATCCTACGCTGAACCATCAGATTTAAGAGTAAATAGGTTGGTTTTTTTTTCAATAATGTTTACGTACAAACATTACATTACATGATGAGATTAATAAAGGAGCGGTTTCCCTACTTGTTGTAGCAATTATAGAAGAACTACAGAAATTGATTCAATGGGTTCAACTGACTACTTAGTTAAACGTGTAAACGTTTTTATTAGGGACGTGATCCGATGTTTATGCCTTGTTCAGACTACAGAGTTATAACATGTTACAACGGTTGTCAAATAATTTCAACAAGAAATTCGTCATCAAGATAGGCTTATAACATGTTATATCTGCTCAGTCTGGCCAGTGTTTTACTATAGATTTTCACATTCCGAACAGGGCGATGACATTTCACAACCGGTGAACTCTCCGTTGGAGTAGGTTATATCCGCCTTTAATTTATCTGCTTTGCCGATGACATGGATATTGTCGGCAGAACATTTGAGGCGGTGGCAGAGCAGTACACCAGACTAAAGCGCGAATCAGAGAAGATTGGGTTGAAGATAAATACTTCCAAAACGAAGTACATGCTGGCAAGCGGAACCGAGCACGCAGGACCCGACTGGGCAGCAGTGCAACGATCGACGGCGATGAGTTCGAGGTAGGCGATGAATTTGTCTATCTCGGCTCACTGGTTACTGCGGACAGCGATAACAGCCGTGAGATCCGGAGGCGGTTTATCAGTGGAAGTCGTGCCTACTATGCGCTCCACAAGCAACTACGGGCAAACAGACTTAGCTCCCGTACGAACTGCATCCTGTACAAAACGCTAATAAGACCGGTTGTTCTCTACGGGCATGAGACGTGGACAATGCTTGAAGAGGACCTGCGAGCACTCGGAGTTTTTGAGCGACGGGTGTTAAGAACCATCTTTGGTGGAGTACAGGAGGACGGACTATGGAGGCGAAGGATGACCCATGAGCTCGCGCAACTCGCCGGTGAACCCAGTATTCATAAGGTGGCAAAAGCTGGAAGGATACGTTGGGCAGGACATGTTGCGAGAATGCCGGGCAACTATCCTGCAAAAATGGTGTTCGACGGGAATCCGGTTGGTACAATACGACGTGGGGCGCAACGAGCAAGATGGTCAGACCAGGTGGAGCAAGACCTAGGGGGTACAAGGTGCCCAAGGGAGTGGAGAGGAGCAGCCACGAATCGGGCATTATGGAGGGATATTGTGTATCAGGCTATGTTTTAGTATTGTGACGTTATGCCATGTAAATAAATAAATAATAATATCCACCTTTGACACCGAACACCGCGATCCGTAGATCAGCAGAAAATGTCCCGCGTGGGTGGCTGTATAAGAGAGCAAGTCATGGCGGTTGCTACTCCACATTGGTACACGTCTCGATGGGTTCACGTAAAAGCCGTTAACAGATGGACGTGCTTTTCGTCAACCGACGTGCAATGTGCTCCTTCCCCATAATTTTGAATTCACACGTAAAAAAATACGTAGTTATACCAATACAAAAAGGAATCAATTCAACTAAAATTTTGGTTTGAATATGGACAAATAAAACTGATGAACTAATTCAACAAAACCTTTGAGTTGAAATAAAACATCATGCTTTATAGAATTGAACATCGTGTTTTATTGCTCAAAACAAAATGTTTTCTTACATCAACTAAAAGCATTTGTTAAAAAAAATGAACATTGATGAACTAATACAACAAAACCATTTGATTGAAATAAAACTTCATGCTTTATAGAACTGAAAGTCGTATTTTATTGTTTTTAAACAATTACCGCACCATATTCCCTCAGCAGAACGGCGTTTCGGAACGCAAGAATCGGACTTTGCAGGAGTTGGCATCGTGTATGTGGTTGGATGCTGGACTCCTCGGGTAACCAATAAGCAGTTCCAAAGCGTCTTTACGGCAGCCTATTAAGTCGCCTTAAATGCAACATAAATGCCGCTTTTGGTCCAATATTCGGCTGCTTTACTGCAATGCTATGCTAATGCTTCATTCATGCTATTTTGCATTTGAAATGCTTATTACAGGCTACAAGCAAAAAAATAGCATTTGAAATCCAACTTTACACCAGATAGCATTCAAGATGCTGATGTAATGCTAATATAATGCTTGTAGCATCTGAAATGCAGATTTAGTGTTGATTTACTGCATATGCTAATGCTTATTGGTTTCCTGGGTCGGGAAGAAATATTGGGGAGAGGCAGTCATAATGGCAGCTTTTTTGCAAAATCGTCTTCAAGTTGTGTTGTTTTTTTAGTTATCTGCAAAGAGAATAAATCGTTGTTAATCTGTTTTACAAATTATAATTGATTATGTTTAATTATCAATTGCATTAGAAAAGCCGAGGCAGAGGCAGCAATATGGCTGCTATGAAATGTGAGCCCATACAAATAATTTATTAAAACATTAAATTAAACATTTTAGTTTAAAAGGAAGTTTAAAATAAATGTGATTGTTAAAAATCAAATATTATTTAAACGAATATCACACAGCGGTGATTACTTTAAATAATTAGATTGTTTTGATTTGAATTGATTTGGGACTTTTTTATGAATTGAAACATATAGAAACCTTATATTAAATAGCAGCAAAATATTTTGTTGATTCAAAACAGAGTGATTTCTTAGGGTGAGAAAATATTTTGTTAAAACAATAATTGACTTTTTTGCTTACCCTTTTTTTGTAACAGTTTTTATAAGCTGTCGAGTTGAAATGGTCGGAGCATAGGTTCAGGTTTTCGACCGCCTTTTGTCCATCTCCATCAAACTCAACAACAAGCTTCCTTGACTGGCAAAATATCACCCACTGCGCGCATCTACTTGATGTAAAATTAAATTCTATGTAATAGTAATGTTAATCTCAATGAATTTGATAGCTTTTCACGTCACGGGGAAAACTAAAGAAGCATTTGCCGATTAGAGCAAAATAAAAATTCACACACTCACACGCAAGCGATGCTAGTGCAAGGAAATCACTCAGCAGGAAAATGTCATAATTGTCGATGCGAGCGCTATGAGTGTTGGATTGGCCCACTATTTGTATTCAAATTTATCGTTTTTTTAGGTGGATGATGGGCATCAATTAGAGAGTTACGTCTGTTTGTCTGTGTATATACTTCCTTGTAGGCAGGGTAAGACCAACAGTAAGACGGTGGTAATTTAGTATTGTAGTAAAATTCTTGTTTATTTTTCATTCTTTGTCTTACATACTAAATAACAATTTCATGTGTTTTAGCCCAATGGTCTTCAGCTTTGTTTAAGTGTTCTATGTGTTTGGTGTGTTTACACACTTAGTTTTTTTTTACAGAAATCCGGTAATTTTTTTACAGATAACTGTAAAATTTCACCGAAATCCATTTAATTGGATTACCGAACGTTCAGCTGTTGAGAATTCGGTAAACTTTTACCGATTTCTGTAAAGAAAATCTAAGTATGTAGTGTGTTTTATGTTATAATTAATTTTTCAGATCAGCCCTTGGGGCATTGTTAGTTAAATTTGATAACCTACTTAAACTAAACTAAAACTATAGCTACAATTTGATCTGGTGGGGAACCAGATTTCGGATGATCCGATGTCAGGCAGCGTGCCCTTTACCAATTGATAGACTCACTAAAGCGATCATCGAGCATTTTTATCTCGGACGGTGGACATCAGTTGTTCTTGTCCTCGGAGGGGTGTTCAGGATCATCCTGAGGAACTTATTTTGAACACGCTGAAGCTTCAGGTGATGTTCCCAGATTGGCATGCCGTACTCGATGACTGGAAGTATGATTTGCTTGTAGACAGCAAGCTTGTTTTTAAGGGATAATGAAGACCTTCTGTTGGTCAATGGGTACAGTAGCTTCAACAGAACGTCACATTTTGTGAAAGTTTTGTAAACCTGCTCCCTGAAAATAACCTTGCTGTCTATGGTAACGCCAAGATAGACAGCTGTTCATCCAATCTTCATTAAATTTTGGAAAAAGAGATTTCAAATAGTGTACAAAATTAGAAAAATATATTTATTGTAAAATGAGGAGGTTGATATTTCGACTTTTTTCCGCCTTAAAAACACTGTGCGTCATGTAATCCGTCTCGAGATTCAGGAATCGATACGCCTTCCGTCCTTCTTCATACTAAACAAACACCAACTTTTCAGCCGTGAAGGCCTCAAGAAGCCGCTTTTCCTTTGTAACGTCAACATAAAATTCCGAATCACAGATTCTGAGATGCGCATATGATGGATTCTTTCAGTAGCAGAATTCATACGGGGGTCTATCGAACGAAAACAACAGCAAAAGGATCAGCATATAATTTGTCGTACAAATTGCTTCGCCCCAGAACCAACAATCTCACATCTCCTTCGCGGTCGTCTTCTGAATCATGTGCATCAGTTGACTGCCAGTGCCAGGCCTATCAACGCCGGCGCCTTGCCATCTTTAACATCCCAGTCCACATCAACAGCTCCAGGCTTCGGTTTTGCCACGATATCCAACACACTTTCACGCACTAACAGAAGCCGCATCTTATACTTCCAGATTGAATCCAAATTTCATTAATTTATTCCCGTCGGTGGAAGATAAATTATAAAATTCCTGAGAAAACAAACCTCTTAATACAATTTCAAACAACGTGGATGAATGGTTCCTTACTTCTAGTGCTTCTAATTTTATGGTTATCTCTCGTGACTTTTTACTGGTCGAGTGTCCGTTTAGGCTTGTAGTTGCCTAAACGGATATTGTAGCTTGTAGGTTAGCAGTAAGAATGGTATAAACATGGATTGCTTTCAGGTTTTCATAGTTTTTCCTGTACTTTTCTGTAATTAGATGTTTACTGAATTCAGGTAAACTTAACCATAATTCATAGTAGTTGGCAAGTATTAAGTTTACCCTGCATCGGGTAGCTTGGTAAAAGATTATGCGCCCGATCGTATACTACCTTCAAATGCCCTCCGCTCGTTTTAAACTTGTATCTTTCAATTTTCAAAGCCTGCCGTTAGCTAAACGGAACTATCAATACTTTCTCTTCATTTCTCTTAGTTCTAGCAATAAATTACTGTCCACTCCTAGAGCCTCTCATGTTGATGGGAAATTATCTGCTTCTGATAATTTCGTCATACATCGTTACTCCGCGTATTGGGAGAATACAATAAACAACAATCAAAGTGAAGTATTAAGTATCTAAACAGGATTTAATTGTACACTGGATAGCACTAGCTTTTTTAATAATTGTTTAGCTTTTGAACAACTTCGAGATGGCTAATAAGTTGACGATGTTTCTATTTTCCTGTATTCGTTGGTTTGTTTACCTCCGGAGGTTATGCTGATCCCCTTCGCGAGTGAAGCAGTATCGAGTGGGGGTGAAATAGCCGACGTGGCGCAGTTATGCATTCTTCAATACGATCCTTTCCCAATCCGAAATAATAAACCCACACAATTCACTCTCGCACTCACGCACTTTCCGCGACAATTGGATCTATTGAGTTATCAAAGTAAGGCTAAAGTGAGGTTAAACATCGTAGTATCTAAAACTGAAATTGATAATAACTAGATACTTTTCAAACTGTATGGAATTGGTCATTATCATCGATTTTCGTATCTTTTTATCACTTTGCTTTGACAGCTCGAAAAACCATTTTGAAAGAGCGCCATCTACGACGTTTCACCTCACTTTTACGTTACCTGGATTCCTCTATAACCTCTTGAGATGAGGTTTTAGTAGAATGAAAGGCCAAAACTTATGTTCAAAGAACAGTAAATTAACTTTATTATCTTTTACTATGCGCACACGACGAGTTCACTTTGCTAAATGAATAAAATGGCGAATCATGCTCAGCAGTAGAAAACAGCTATAGGATGGGACACACATTAGGCTGGTACATAAATAATATGATGATCGATGTACCTTTAACAGATGTTAACGTTATATTTTTGGCATTTCTGAAAAACTTGTTGGATCGCGAAAATCTGATCCGTGGAAACGCGGGCACCCATGAATTGTTTTAAAATTATATTTGGATTCTTCTGGTTGTGTTCTAACTTTATTTTATTTATTTTATGAATCTGGGTTATTTTAATTCCGGATTTGGCTTGAATGCTAACTAGAATCGAGCAAATAACCTACCGATTAATGTGACGATTGGCTCATGTTGCGAACGTCGAAAGTACACGCTCAAATACGCCTACCCGATGAATGTTTTGTTGAAATTAACATGCTCTGAATTTGATTCAAAAATTGTTAGTTTCGTTCGAAACATGCTTTCTATTAACTTTAAATAATTTTTATGTTTCAAGTTGAACATCGATACTTTTAGTTTAAATGCACGAAATTTGTATCCGTGTTTATAGTCAGGTTAAAATTGTTGGTGTTTGCGCTTAATTTAACCCTCGAAATGGTAGTTTCTACTGCGTGTAGGGGTCAAATGAAAATTGACGTGAAATGAATAACTCTAGCTCTAAGTTTCAAAACACTAATGGAAGGTCCATTAATTACGTCACGCAGTAAGGGGGGAGGGAGGGTTTGGTAAATCGTGACAATCCATACAACAAATTTTGAAGGTCCATACAAAACACGTGACAAGGAGGGTTATAAAAAGTCACTTTCTGCGTGACATAATTAATGGACGTTCCCTAATAGCTTTATCATTTCTCGATAGATTTTCGAGATTTTTACTTCAATCAGTTGGAATTTTTTGCGGCTGTCAACTATCAAAGATATCATTAATTATTGACATTGAAATCCCTAACAGACCCTGAACATTCTATTACGCGTTAAAGATAATGGCCTCCAGCTGGTCGGTGATATCAACACAATCACTACAGCCAGCTCAACCGTTACCCTAGCATCATACAAACATTCAACCCAAACGCCCCTTTCCAGGGCGCCCTTGTTGACTGGTTAAGGGTTCGTGGAGTCGCCAGTCCCTTGTCATGTGAAGACACGCGGTTTTGGCCGTGGTCTTCCGAAGGTCCTCATTGAGATCGGTTGGCCATGCTACAATAAGCCATCAAGTAGGCTATTCTCTCGGGGCAACCTGCTGAGGATAGTCCTGCAGACATAGCTAACCCTTGCACTGATGGTGGGTTCTTTATCACATCACATCACATACATTGTAAATTGAAGCCGTTTTACAAATCATTCCGCAACAATTAAATTTCACTGATCGAAAAACCTTCAGTCTATCACTGATTCTAGCGTTTTTGAAAATGCATTTATTCTTCGAAAAGGTAATTAACAAAAATATTAATCACTTATTCTTATCGCCTTTAGCAGCATTGTTTTGGTGTTTCGAATCCATCTTACTGATTGCCTTGAAAACTTTCTTCTTCAACTCCTTCTGACGTTGCAGCTTCCTAAAGTCAGTATCGACTTTTTGTTTCTTATACTTTTCCGCCTTCTGTTTCGTCTGCTTCTTTCGTTTTTCTTCCTTTGCTTCAAAATTAGTTTTTATCATCTTCATCATCTTGGCCACCTAGAACGACAGATATTCCATGTGAACTCAGAATACCAAAACCCACTGCCAATATAACATTTACCTTCTGCTCATGTGGTGAATGAACCACTGCGATACGTCCACTTTCCAACGGCTTCTTCGGATTGATGGGAGCATGCTTGGGCTTATCCTTGTATGGTAGTGCCTTTTGAAGACTTTTCGGAATCACCAGCGGACGAAATTCCAGATCTTCCCTCTCGATTGGCTTGTATGAACTGTCCTCCTTAGCTTCAAATTGGATGTTACCCTCCCGTTTCAACTGCGCCAATGTTTTCATGCCAACCCATTTGATTTTCTTCTCCGGTGGAAGCAAAAGGTTCGTGACCGGTGCGTAAAAGTTTGGCACGTGCACCTTGAACCAGGTGCGACAAAAGACAATGTCGCTCAGTACGATTCTATCTTCGAAAGTCGCTCGGAAGCTTCCGTCTGGTGGAACTGCCTTCTTTATCTGACCCCGAATTCCGGAAACAGTTTTGATTTTTGCTCCTTCAAACTTGGCTACTTCAAGTGTTGAGTTGAACATTCCTTGAACAAAGGCAGTTTTCTGGTAGATTTTGTATGGCGTACCGATAAGCTTGAGCTTCTTCATGATTTGGGCAGACTTATCGCTTTCACTCACTGCTCCAGTTGCGGCAATACGGAATCCAAGCCGCTTAGTCTCCTGCTGGTCATATGCAATTGTTTGAATTGCCAAAAAACCGGTATTCTGTGGAGTGATTGGACCCCAAAAAGTCATACTGCATGTTACGTGATTCGGGGTGTATTTCAAATAGCGATGCTTAAGATCGTCTTCTACCTTAGCATAAATCGGGATGCTTTGAAAACGTCTCCAGCCGAGCGATACAATAAGTGGATCTCCGGCCTTCAGGATTTTCTTGTACCATCGATGTTTCTTCACTTTGCAGCTTACGTATCCTACATTTTCTTCGGCCATGTTGAGCCCTCCAATTAGAATAGGATACTGAGCGTCGAAATGCTCCACAAATTCACTTGGAACATTTTTGAAGTTCATACGAATGTACAGACCTGCACGGTATCCTTCAATATTTAATCGAACGTCATCATCCAAATTGGAAAACTCTGTCTTGTTCAGTTCGGATTGCCGCAATGCTTCAGCTTTCAATTTCTCGTAGTATTGGTGATCACCTTCAATGTGTTGATCGTCTTTCTCGGGATTATCGTATTCGGAGTCAAACTTTGCTTTCAATTTCATCTTTTTAGCCATCAGTTCGGTTCTGGACATGTTCTTCTCTTCAATTCTAGATATTTTCCTTTTAAGAGGTGTGTCTTCATCCACCGACTTGTTCTTATCATTTGATACATCTTCATTTTCGTTTTCTTTTTGGCCACTATGCTTTTCACCTGTTTCTAAATCTTCAAAATCGCCATAAACTTCGCTGTCTCCGTCGCTCATATCGTCCAACTTCAGGAGCTCCTCGGCATCCTCAGAGCCTTTCCACTTTCCAGTAACAAAACAGTTCCTAATTAATTTCTTATTCTCCTCCTCTGTCCAATTCCTCACTCCATCAGCATATTCTTCGAAAAAGCATCCCTCATCAACATCTTGAACGGTTTTCTTCTTCAGAATTTCTGCTTGTTTCTGAGCAACACTTTTGAACAATCCTCCAAGAAGTTCATCCTCTTTATTTTCTTCGTCTTCATCAACGTCTTCAGCTTGATACTGTTCCCGATTCTTTTTAAACTTACTAAAAACGCCATAGACAATTTTCATAAGATTTTTAGTAGTAGCTTGCCGCTCCAAGTAATCACTCCTAGCTTTAGATGCTAATCCAATTTTCCAAGCCATCGAGCTTGAAGCCGCTTGATCTTCACCAGCTTCATCGTCTGAAGAAAGAAATCCGCTCGATTTCTTTGTTCCATACCCATCCGACAAATCGTTTACATCATCATCACCCTCCTCTTCATCGTCACCGTTCTCTTCATCTTCAGATTGTTCCTCGGGATTCCAACCAGTTCGTGGAGTACGTGATGTATTATTGTCTTCCCCTTCCGACTCCTCAACACCAGAATCTTGATCAATCTCGTCGTCATCATCACTACCATCAATGTCCATCCGATCGGTGTCAACCCGAAAATCGCTGGATTTGATCACATCTCCATCACTGAACAGTCGAAATTCCTGATTTTCGATCTGTACATCAAAAGTTTCCTTTTTCTCGATCACCGATTTTACCAGCTCTTGTTGCTCGCTTTGTACCTCATTCTTGTGACTATGTGATCCTTGTAACTCAATGTAAACAGCATCCTTATCGTAAACGATACCACCAACTCCGGACATCGGGGCATACAGAAGTCGTTCCTTCTCTAGCAAATTTCGTTTTTTCTCGGTTGTTGGTAACGGACACGGATCCGGAAGGCCGCTCAGCTCTTCGATTTTCATGTCACCGAGACCGGCGATATGAACCATATTCTCCTTCTTCAGTGGAACACCTCGAACATACCCGTAGAGAACCACATCGCGGTCGCACTTAGGATTTAATCGAATCTGCTCCGAATTTGTTATGTCTTCTAGACGATCAGCTAGAACGTAACTATGAGCCCCTCTCCATGTAAGTGGCCGGAATTTCATTATAGATATAAATCTGCTCAAGTTCTGGATCTCGTTTCTCACATATTCCCCATGGATCAATCCGGAAAGATAGAACAGCTTAGCACCATCGTATACCTCAGTCCAGAACCGGTGCTTTAGAACTTTCTTCTGCATCTTCACGGCCTTAGCACTCTTGATTGTGTCCAAGTGGGTCAAAATACCCATTATTTTCGGCATACCGTGAACCTGGCAGATGTTCAAGAATTCGAATATCTCCATTTCGAACCCGAAACTGGCATCCACCAAAGTTTCACGAATTCCTAGACATTTGTGAAGATTGTGCTTGCAGTGTATTTTTTTCGCACTCAGCTTTTCCCAAAAATTTGCATTGACAGTTATGTATGTTTGCATTTAGCGTGCATATGTATTTACATGACGTATTTATGATTATTGTTTGTTTACATGTGATACCAAACAAATCAACAGAACAGCACACAAAATCGCTTCAACAAAGTGCCTCAACCTACCCCGCAGTGGGATGTTTGGCAATGATAACGTCCTTGGTTCGAGTACTACTTTACCTATGCCCTTTCGCTCAATTTTCAATACTTCTATTCTATTTCCAATCTACCGTACTCTGACGGAACTTTCAACACTTTCTCTTCATATCTTTCATTCTAGCAAACATGACTGTCCACTCTTGGTGCCTCATGGCGATGAGCGAAACATCTCCTTCTACATCTTCAAAAAAGTGTTTCGAACCAAATTCCGAATCTGCGAATAAAAAACGCTGTCCGAAATATCCAGCATCGGAGTCGGGCACCAGTACGTACACGGAAGAGGAATTTTTGATGGACACGGAAAGGGATCCGGAAGAAGAGTATGACGACGATTCGAATCCACTTCCGCTGGACATCAATTACGATGCTAATCTTACCACGGATGATGACACAGAAGACCCGACCGTCACTAGGTGGTGGTGGTTGTGGTCAGAACAGGGATGTCGTTGGAAAGGCTAAGGGTAAGCAAAAAAAAGCTGCTGAACAATCACAAGCACAAGAATGAGAACAAATCGAGCCGTGCCAATCACAACCGAAGTTATTTTAACAACTTTTAATAGATTTCAATTATTTGATAATGAAAGAAAGCCACTTGATGACTTGAGGGTAAAACGGGACTCCATGTAATTATTCTTTTATTTTTTTTCTAATTTTTCTTTTGTAAAGCAAAGTAGTATGTTAGCTGGAGCGATACGGAGAAAACAAGTCAAATTTACCGGCTTCATGGAGAGGGTTTTATGTTTTCCGTTGAAGCTGCAGGAGTTGAGCACTTTAAATATGGTTGGTAGCACATAGATGAATACTCTGGAATATACAATACAATGAAAATTTAGTGGGAAATATTGTGCTGATGGAATAAACTTGATAACACCGGTGATGATACTGACAAGTGGATGAACTAAAGGATTCAGCTGCTTCTTGTCGTATGGCACGTACAAGACGTCCACCATAGTTTCAACGAGTTGGTATACTTGCCTTTTTACATACTGGAAGCTGTTTTTGTTTTGGCAAAATAACTGCGTTACGTCACTGGATTGCCTGATGAAGTTGATTCCTAGAGATGTTAGGGCTTCGAGTTTGTTGTTCTTGACGTACGCCAGATACACATTCTTCAAAATATGGTTCAGGAATAGTCGTAGCTGCCCAAGATCGTCAACGAAAGTTTGTTTATGTTGTCGATTTTTTTGCTTTGACATTTCGCCGAGCAGTGTGCACGCTAAACTCAAACAACAGTAAATGTAAATTTTGGGACAATGTTGAGCGTGATGAAAAAATCACTGTGAAAAAAAAATTCTCACACAACTCTTAAAAGGTGCAAAAAGCGCAATAGAGTTACCCTAATAAATTTCGTATGGTTATTTTTCTTAACGACTTTTTTAGGGTATCATCCAAACCATTAAAGAAATGGTTGGAGGATTTTTGATATCGTTCGCTTAAGGTAATTTTTATGAGGGTACTCTTACTCATTTTCATATATATAAAATTTTAGTGAAATCAGTAAAAGTTGAGCAAAACAATTTAAATCATTCCGTTTTCTCTTTAAAATTCAAATACTAGGAATTGAGAAACTTTTAGCGCATTTAAATATATTCCAGCTTTATGTATTTGGATTAGTTTATATTTATAACAGCATGATTAGTAAATCAAGTCATTCTTGGTCTTTCGCATGAGCTGCTTCTTTAAATGAGGTGGCAAGTCTACTGACTGTCTGTCTTGTGCTATGGTTTAATGTTTTATACAGTACGATCGCCATAAAATCGATTAACATTATAAGTTCGCTGGGAACTTTAATTCCGAGTACGGGGAAACTTCCAAAAAATAAATCAATGGCGTGAATTGATGTTTTTGCTTCCACATAGACTTGGTCGTTAATCACTAAATAGAGCCTTCCCACACCCATGGGTTCGGCAACGCATGCGATATGTGGTTGGGGAACGCTGTTCAGTGAAGCAACGTATTCCACCAATGCGTTTTCTGAGGGCTGAAATGTCGTATAATAAACGTAATTAATATTACTATTAACGAATAAAATTTACTTATCGTTATCCAGTAAACTAAACGATGAAAAGCATGTTGATCGTTTATTGGCGGACTCACAATTACCGTCCGACGAATGCCACGAATAGGCATTTTGTCATTAATCCTGAGTAAGGCCCGGATGTATTCTGAAAAAAAAAGCAATAATCCCATTCCTACAGAACGTAATTCAAATGAAGAAGGGAAGTGCGTTTACCATCCTTAACTTGAGCAAACTTATCGGGATAATATAAAAGACATTTAGACAAAAATCCTTTATAATCCGGGTTTGGATCACAATTCGGAAATAACCTCGAAAACGTTTGGTAAATCTGAAAAATCGAATAAAATACCGTCAGCTTTATTTAACATAACTAACCCACGAGTAAGTGTTACCAAAAGGCCCCTAAATGTAGTTAAATGAGGAAACATTTCCAAAATTTCCGAGATGCTCTTCTTTTTGCGACATGGCTTGTGTTTATTTTATGAATAGTTCGGAAATGGGGTTTCAACTTGTCTATGTATCCAGTGACTATTTTACCACAATGTTGTAGATGACAACGGAGGCCTAATTAGTATAAAACAATATTGTTTTTTTTTTTTTTATGATAAATGATACTTTTTTTGGTATAATGGACAGCACATGAAATTTGAGGTTACATCAGCAAATCAACAATTACCTCTCAATTTGTGATTCGCTTCCGCATCCACCGCTGCTGCAACTTGTTCCATTTTTCTAATTTCTTTTCAACTTCTCAAATATTAGACGAATTAGATTTTCGCTTTGCTTCGCAAAAGCGACCTTGAATTATTTGAGTCGTTACATTAGCGTCGATACGAGCTGAAAACTCAAAATGAAAAACTGAGCTTTGTATTTTTGGTTGAGTTGATGTTACTCAAATTCATAAATCCTCTTACTCATGCGCTGACGTTTCAATAGAAAATATGAAACTGAGTAGCTTGTACTCAGTTTTGAGTTCTGTTGAACGAGCGTATGGCGAGATGGATCAACTGTGTTGTTTTTGTTGTGAAAAAAAGAAAAAAAAAAGAGGGGCTTGACGCTTGACTGCTCTACCGATTTAGTCTTAAAATTTGGTAAAACTTTGTAAACAAATTATAGTTGAAATAGCAGTGGTGCGTATTTAATGATAAGATGGATGATGGAGACTTCGATAATGACGAGTAAGTATTTTATGCCTTAATGTACGGCACTTGTAAACTAACCTTACAAATCTTCCATCGAAGCGTCGGAGGAGACGAATTCGACGATGTCGAAGAGGATGACAACATTGATGAGCTGAATCAGGAGGAAGATGGAGATAATATCGAGCTGATAACACCTGGACAAGCAGGGGGCGGAGTGCCAAAATCAAAACGGATAACTACGAAATACATGACCAAGTACGAACGCGCTCGTGTTCTTGGGACCCGTGCCCTGCAGATTGCTATGTGCGCCCCAATAATGGTGGAACTGGAAGGAGAAACCGATCCCCTTCAGATTGCGATGAAGGAATTGAAACAGCGAAAGATTCCGATCATTATTCGCCGGTTCTTACCGGATTCTTCGTATGAAGATTGGAGCATTGACGAGTTGATTATCATCGACCATTAAGAAGTTCAAAGGATGTATGTGTAATGTTACGTGTTAATATTTAAGAAATAAACTTAAGGAAATCTCAATTCTTATATTTCCTTTATGGCTTTCCAGTTCACTACGTTGTCCACGAAGAAAGTGTTTGCCACTGTTCAAATTTCCAGCGTTCGTGCATGCGTTTGTTTGATACCATTATTCGAATAGAGGCAGTAGGACTTCATTATAAAAATATTTGCACAGATAACAGTTTTTACGTGATTTTGATTGTTTCGATTTTCTACACAGGATATGCCAAGAGAAAAAAATGAGGTTTACAGGATTTTATGTTTTTAGTAAATGCTTTTTTTAAATAAGTAAATAGGTAGTATATTTAAAGAGAATTGATATTTATTGCGATAAAGTTAAAATGTAATTAACTCCACGTGTAGCCTCCGTCCTCTTTACAATAAACCAGTCGCTCCAACTCGTTAACCGAATCTTTACTGGCCCTGCACATGGTCTCTAGGATGTGCTCCGCGAGTCCACTATCAGAAAGGTTTTCCTTCCACAACACCTGATCCCCAATAGCCGTAGCTTCATTCTCTTTGTCAGCATCGTCAATAATCTTCTGAGAAACTCGGCTGAAAACAGTTGTATTGGGCACACTAACCAACGTAGTGCTGAAGTTATCTTTCGTCTCCTTTAATAATCCGCAAATGTAAGGCAACACATGAGGTAGAATCACGCCTTGCAGTTCTGTACTGTGATAATCCTCACCTTCCATTCTGATTTTGCTCGAACGAGTTGTTAGCGTCCGCAAAGTAGCTCCTACAAATGCTACCGGAGCTATTAATGTTGGAGGTACACCTGCTAACCGACCTACTTTCGCTGTTGTGCTTTTTGCATTCAGTAAAAAGTTAAAAAATGCTTGGCATTCAACGCCTTCGATAAGAACCGTAGATTGATCACTGTAGTCGTCATCGCATTCTCGATTCTGTAGCTTTTTCGACTGGTTGTAGTTGATTTTTTTAATTTCTTCTGCTTCGACTCCTAAACTCTCCAGCCATTTCTCTTCTTCCATATCATCGTCGTCTTCCTCATCGCCATGGCATTCATCAGTAGTTGTGATCTGAAATTTTAAACCATGTAGGTTTCTGCTGTCGATCGATTAATATTTTTGAAAGAGTGCTTACCGTAGATTGTTCATCCGATGAATTCGAGAAACTACCATTGTTAACGCTGATACCAGACTCTGCCGAGCGATTCAGCTCCTGTTTTTCCAGTGTTTTTTTCAGCGGCATACTAAATTCTATGTCCTCTTGCTTCAATGCCGCACGCATACCTCGGGAAGTGGGTGTGAGAAGAGCATGCGTTTCGACGCGCCCGCCGATTCCAGCTGCTCGAAATAGAACTGTGAAACTGTTGGCACACACATAAAAATACGGACACTGTCTTGCACGAACTAGCTGAAAAAGGTTTTGAAAACTAACGGCCCATTCCTTCCCTAAGGCAACTCTCTCTGCATCACCAAGCACCATTCCATGGTTGGATTTGGAGTTTCTTGGGAATAGTGTCAACCAGGGTAGATGAGGATGTTGCCAGTACAACGTACTTTGGTAGAACCTCGCTCCAGGCGAAATGTCTAATCCCACTGATGAATCCTTTATTCCAATGCAGCGTACAAAGGAAGTAAGCCCACTGGCTTCCTGGTTTGTTCGTAGATTATTTCCAGGAAGAGATGATTTGCAAACAATACGCAAGCGGCTTTTGATTCCCCAGTGCATTGGTAGGTGTTTGCTGGCTTTTTGCAGTGATTCTTGAGCTTCGGTCTGATTTGTACTACAAACGACCAGCTGGTGCTGTGGGTCAACAAGAAAACGTGGTTCCAGCGGCTTTACAACGGGAGCATCAATTAAGAGTACATCTCTCGGAGTGGTTTTGTGCAAAAGTTCGAAAATGCTTTCATCGTTGTTAACATCCGGATCAAATAGTTTATGCTTCTTCGCTGAATTGTCATCATTTCTGGGAGCGAGAAATTAACAGATATTGAGCTATGTTTCATTACACAAACGCGATGTAGAATACTTACTTAGAGAAAGGATTCTTCCTTTTCTGGGTGCTTGTAAAGGCATCTGCTTGTTGCTGACAGCCGGACACATTGGCATTAGATTTTCCTGCTGGTTTTTGAATGCGTGCTTGCAGTGCTTTCTGCTTTTGCTTTAACCGCTGCAGTTGGAGAATTTCTTCCGGTCGTTTCCACTGGCTCATGATTGAAAATGATTATACTTTTGCTTTATGTTTATTTTTATGCTAATAAATTCGTCCACTTTTCATAAATTAATAGTTTAATGTTTCAATATGAGACGAGCCAGAAAGTGCGCAATTTTGTTTGTTTACGCTTAAATGACAGATGTTTCGTGGTCAGCTGGCAGCGAGCAATGAGCCTGCGCACGCTATAAAAAATTTGACTTTTACTGTGAGCCATGTTTT
>JAHHFK020004437.1:0-34943 GCA_024533555.2 Aedes koreicus
ATCTCGAGACTCTTAATATCTGCTAAGGTGTTGTCTTGAACAAAGTTGTTCAGAAAGTCAATGGCATTCAACGGAATTTTTGAATTTCATCGCTACGTGGCGCTAGTGAGCATGGAACAATGAGCATTTTCAATTTGTTCTATCTCGTGATTCTGATAAGATGGAAATTTCTAGTCTTCGGCAAATTTGTTCAGAAGAGTCAAGATGTTGATCCGAATGGAGAAGAAGGTGAGTGACAAAATAAAGAGTTTACTCAAGTTTTGGTCAATGAGAAGTTGTTTATTTAAAAAATCAATGGAAAATAACAAGCTTAAAGGTAAGACATTTTATGTAGCAAAATGTGATGTAGGAAAATTTGAATTATGTAGTTATCAATTAAATTTTCGATTCCTCGAAATACCCGCCATTTGCTCTAATAACAGCCGTACAAATTCTCGGCATTCGTTCAATGAGTTTCCGCAATGTTTCGTCCGTGATTTCCTTCCAAGCTGTTGGTAGGCACTCCCACAAGTGTTTATGGTTCTGAGGACGCTTTTTTCTCGTGTTCCGGTGCAGCTCATTCCATAGCAGTTCGATTGGATTAAGATCCGGTGATTGCGCCGGCCAAACCATGTCGGATAATGTTCCGTTTTGGTCCAAGTCTTGAACGAACCCTCGGCATAGTTTGGCGGAGTGCTTTGAATCATTGTCCTGTTGAAGGACAAAACCTTTACCAATTAGTTGCAATCCATTTGGAACAGCATTTTGCTTTAGAATGTCTAAATAGCCTTCTTTTTAATGAATTCCGTCTATTCGGATCAGATCCCCAACACCAGATCTAGCAAATGAACCCCAAACTAGCACCGACCCTCCTCCGTGTTTGACGGTGGGTACGACACAGCCCGGGTTCATGCGCTCACCGGGAAGACGGTGGACAAAGACTCTCCTTTTACTGCTGAATAGGTCGAATTAAGATTCATCGGTAAAGAGAACCTTCGACCACTGACTCATGTTTCAATGTTCGTGGGCTTTTGCCCATTGAAGCCTTTTTATCTTGTCATTTTCACGGAGTAGCGGTTTTTTTGCAGCAACACGACCTTTTAATCCCACCTCCAGAAGCCATCGACGCACTGTTGGCACGAAAAGAGGGGAGCTTCTTACAGCATTCAACTCTTCGCGAATGTCCGGCGCGGTACGCGTTTTCTCTCTTTTGCTAAGAACCGTTATGTACTTGTCCTCCCTTTAAGTTGTAATCTGAGGCCTTCCACATCGGACGCGATTCTTAATAGAACGGTTTTCCTTGAACCGTTCTATGCATCTCACAACCAAGGTTTGACTAACGCATATTCTCATTGCAATGCGACGTATCGAAATTCCTTCGTTGTGCAGTGCCACAATCGCTTCACGCTGCTCAAGGCTGGATTCCTTTGAATTGACTCCTGAACGACGATTCATAGTGGTGGACTTGATCGAAAATGCTCCTTGTTGTTCGGAGGTCGTCCGACTTGCCCGTGGTCTGCCTAGACGGTCTGAGGATTTTCCTCCAACGGTTCCGCGACGAATGATTCTTGACACTGCGGAGACGTTGGCATCATGAGAGGCAATTTGGCGCATGGATTGTCCTGTGGTAGCCATTTGCAAGATTTGTTAGGCTCAACTCGCTTCCATTTTACACTTCCCTTTTTCGAAGTAGAACAAATTGTAGCACCACGATTTGGAGTTTGTGTTTCACGTCTATAACGGTTCAAACTGTGAAATGTGAAAATAAGTTGAGATACAAAAATATAAGGAAAAAGAGAGAAACTTCACACAACATCGTATTTTACCTCTTATATGGGCGATCGGAATTAGACCCTGTCGCTTCGAACCGTTTGACATTTCGAAAAACGGTGCTCTGGCTCAATTTAAGCTGAGCTGTTATCTTTCTCGTCGATAAACCTGTCTCATGTAATGTGACTACGGCTGATCGCTTTTCGATGGAGATCCTTTCCCGTTTCCGAGCTGTTTGTCTTTTCTTCAAAAGTGGACGTTTCTTGAATGCACGAACATTTCTTTTTCCAGCGGCAGGCCGTCCCGAACGAACTCTGGTTACATGAGTTCCGGTTTGCATATGGCGCTGAATTGCTCGCACTACAGCAGACTGGCTGATGTTTAATGAACGTGCAATATTTCGAGTTGATAACCCTTTGAAATGTAACGCAACTACAGTGGATCGCGTCATGAGCTTGCGCACCTATCATGAAACCTGCCTGGCAAATATGTGTAAATAAATTTTTGTATTCACGCCCCAAAAATAAACAAAATACCACAGATTTCAAAGCTTCAATATTCTTCGAATGCTTACGGGTTGTGATGTCCTTAATAAAGAAGCGGATTTTGATTTACTTCTGTTTTCTTTGAGAATCACTTAATAACTAATTTCCTAATCGCATTTGACAAGCGATTGCTGCGATTACTGTTTGCCACCTGAGCAACCGTTGTTAGGCACTGATGACAGTGGTGTCGATACACCACAACTATCCCCTCTTGGGATGGGTGGGGGACGTTTTACCCGGGTTGACCTCGGTCCCGCTTTTCCCCTTTTTTCGGGGGGGTAATAAAACATCAATAAAAATGAAAAAAATAGCAATAAAAATATGTGAAATCGCCACTACATTATTGAACACTGTGCCAACGAAAAAATAACAATTCGGACTAGAAGAATATAAAATAGCAATAAAAAATTGATAATTTATTTTCAATAATTCAAAAGTGACCGGTAAAACTCTCAAAAAAAAGCAATGGCAATTAGTATAAACGCAATAATAAACTGATAGTTTTCCGTCATAATAATAAGTTCTAGCGCTATACATGTGACAAAAATCTTCAAATCTTTCAAATCTTCCAATTGAAACCAAACAAATCGCAATAAGATATCAAAATAATCAAAATAAAAATTAAAACAATTTGTTTGGTTTCGATTGGGCAGATTTCAAAAATTTGAAGACTTTTATCACATGTATAGCGCTAGAACTTATTATTATGACGGAAAACTATAAGTTTATTATTGCGTTTATACTAATTGCCATTGCTATTTTTGAAAGTTTTACCGGTCACTTTTGAATTATTGAAAATGAATTATCAATTTCTTATTGCTATTTTATGTTTTTCTAGTGCGAATTGTTATTTTTTCGTTGGCACTGTGTTTAATAATTTAGTGGCAATTTTGTGAATTTTCATTGCTAAATTTTCATTAATTAGTGCCAGTATATATTTTAGTCCGGCCCAAATAGCCCCTTCTGTAGAGACTCGAACCTTACATCTTATCAGAATCACGAGATTGAACAAGTACAAAATGCTCCATTTTCCATGCTCACTAGCGCCACGTAGCGATGAAATTTCAAACAAAACGGTCCAGCTTTTGAATTCCATTTTTTAAGAAAAATCACAAATAATTATACAGTCAGTAGCTTTTAAATCGTTTTTAGGTATTTTAAATAACTTCATAAATTGCCTCTAAAAATATGTCTACAAATTCTTGTATTTCAATTACCACCAGATCCATATAGCAACGATCTGTTCGACGCAACTGCTTGAATTGCAGGAACTCAGCATGACTTTCATTAAGAAGAGAAATTAGTTCTTCCTTGACTTGACCAAGTTTTTCCGTGCCTGGATAATTATCACATATGTTCCACCACCACCACCCACAAGCAAAGCATGATATTTCTGTTAAATGGAACCGCAAACAGAGCAAGGCCTACGCTAGGATGGTGACTTCCTGCATACATACAAAACACATCGGTCAATAAGTCCCGGGCCTATGTAGGAAAACAAAATTGTTTTGCCAAAATTCATTATTAAGAATTCATCAATATACTCTCCTGATACAATCATTCCAACGTTTCGCTAGCTTTGTAGAACGATGTATCGAGACCTTCAAAATATGCTCCAGTTTCAGAAATCACTTCCTCATCTGAGCCAAATCTCTTTCCACGGAGCATCTTTTTGAGTTCTGCGAAGATCCAGTAAGAGCCAGTAGTCGCTGGGGGCCAGATCTGGATAATACGGTGGGTACGGTAGCAATCGAAACCCAATTCGAGCATATTTGCGGTTGTTTCTATTGACTTGTGACACGGTCGATGTCTTGGTGAAAGAGCACCTTTTTCTTCTTCAAATGAGGCCTTTTCTGGGCGATTTCGGCCTTCAAACGATCCAACAAATCGATATAATAGTCGCTGTTGAGTGTTTTTCCATGTTCCAAGTAGTCAATGAACAAAATTCCATGCGCAGCCCAAATACAGAGGCCATTACCTTCCCAGCCGATGCTTGAGTCTTTGGACGCTTTGGACGGCTTTCTTCGCCTGCACGCCACTCAGCAGACTGCCGATTTGATTCCGGAGTGAAGTGGTGAATCCATGTTTCATCCATTGTGATGTATCGACGCAAAACACTCCTTCTTATTTCGCGTGAACATCTCCAAACAGCTCTTTGAGTCATCGACTCGTTGTTCTTTTTGCTCTGGTGTGAGCAAACGTGGCACCGATTTGGAAAACAGCTTTTTCATACTCAAATGTTCGTGTATGATGGTGTAAACACTACATTTTGACACCTTCAGAGTGTCAGCTATCTCTTGCAACTTCGCTTTGAGATTGCCCATGATGATTTTCAGGGTTTTTTGAATATTTTCCGGAATAACTGCCTCATTTGGCCGACCAGGGCGTTCAGCATCAGCGGTGTCCGTACGACCACGTTTGAAATTGGCAAACCACTGTTTGCTGGTCGTTTCCGATAGGGCTTGAACGGTGTTTTTTCCAATCAAAAAGCAATGATATAGGGTAACGGGATGTAATGTAAGCCTAGCTCCTTCATTCGGCCTATGTAACAAGTATGTCATTAATTCGGCGATAATCAAGAATATCATGTTGCTATCAGGCTGACCGATTGCAACCGAAGCAATTGAGACATTATTAATAAATTTATAGCTAATCACTTCCGCGTAATCATCGATTTACTTAACTTTTTAGACATCATGACTTAACTGGTTATGCTGAACAGATTATCTACACGATCTTCGAATGATCTAAATTTAGCTAAATTGAACCTTTAAACCGAGTAATGCAGCAAAGATGTATAGAAAATTGTCACACGTCATAAATTAACTGTTCACATAGGTAAAATAACAATGATTTAACTAGAAAACAGAGACATATTTTTTTCTTTTTTTCAATTAATCACTTGTTGGTGAAAAATATTTATAAAAAATATATTTTTTAATATTAATTATAAAAAAAATTTCTTTTTGTTGGTTGTTTTTTGTTTTGATTACCGTAACACAAAATAAAAAAAAAAAAAATATATAGTAAGTGAAAAAATAATTATAATTTATTAAATATAGCAAAAAGTATGTGATTTGCCGAATAGCTTTTACGTATTTTTATTTTTATTTTTTTTTTGTTGTTTTTTGTTGGTGGTGAGAGGGTAAAAATGGCGGCAACCTCAAAAAAAAAAAAAAGAAAAAAAAAAACAAAAGACGGCCGCAGTTAATAACAAATTGATCGAATGGGACGAAGTTGCATCCATGAATAGACCCAATTTGGTGCTCGTTACATCCATATGCCTCGAAAGTTTGTGACTTTATCAAATGGGTTGTGTAGATTTTAGAGATACATACTACCAAATGGTTTATTACACTTCTCTAAGCAAGTGTTCAACTAGTTAAATATCGCTTCCAGGTCAAATACTTCATGAGTTATATTAAAACATGTAATCGATCGTTGCATATTAGGCTGAGACAAGGGACACATACCCTATCAACACACGAAATTGCTTTGAATCCATCGTTTTTAAGAATCACAAAAGTAGTGTCACTTCAACCACTGTAACTCGATAAATAATAAACCAAACATGAAATTTTGACAGTAATCTTTTGAAGGTTGGTTCTTACGAAAAATCATATGTATATTTTTTTAGTGGCACCATCTGGTAGTTAGGCGTGGGACTTATTGTATAGTACCGGCTATGTTCAAGTAAATATATTTAAACGCTCTAGCGAAATAACGTGTTTTATTGCGATCTGAAAACCATTTCCCGCAACAAATTGAACATTTTGAAACAAGATATTACTAGGGTTCTCGAAAGTTTTGAGAAACATACAAAATGGAAAGAGTTCGATCACAGTCGTATAAATGATAGATGTTTAAACCCGCAACGTACCCGAAAAACAGCTTCAATGCCCAGCTGGACATATTTTCATTCTATTGGACCTCCTCAGGCGGAAAGCCATCATCGCAATTAGTTTGGCTTCAAATTCAGTTCAATTCCTACACAGCTTTTGGAATGGTGTGCCGGCGGGTACAGCGCCGCAGAAGCAACAGAAACGTCAGCTACACCACAGAATGCGGTTTGATCACGATGTATCTTCACGGCCACTGCCGATTCATTCCCAATCGATGGAAAGTGTTTCGGTGATGAACAAAACACTTCTAGAATGATAAAATTGGCAAATTTAAGGGGAAACATGACAGCCAAACGAAAACACACATTTCCGTTCCATTCTACTCAGTGGCTGAGTAGAATTGTATCCCTTTCTCTTACTCTCACAGGGAAATGGTGCTCAATTTTCGTAAAAACGTTGATAAACTCTATTTTTGAGTAGATTCATTCTTTGCGAAAATTTAGTAACATTGTGTGAGAAAAAGAGAAAGGAATAAAATTCTACTCAGTCACTGAGTAAAAAGGAACGGGAGTGCATCTACCGGTATCCAGAGCCTACCTTGATCGGTGAGAATATTTTCTAGATCTTTGCTTTTTACGTTGTTTATTTTTAAACGAAATTGTTAGGTCAGGTGAATAGCATATCGAACAAATTTCCTGGCTAAACTGTTTGGCAAAATACGTGGTAGTTCAACGGAATTCAATTGAAGGATATTTTCCTCTTTCTCAAAGTGACTTTAACATGTGAGAAAGAAAATTTCCCCACAATAACCAGATTAGTTTGTGGAACTAGATTGTTGGTGGTTTTCATCAATGCAAGTGAACACACGTATAGATGGGCTATTTCAAGATTGTAGTGAATAGAAACGTGGAGGACTCCCTGATAATTACTAAATAATTACTAAAGAACAATCGATTTCTCCTCGGGGGCTGCTAGGGGGGGTTCTTGGTTTAAGGCTTTTTTCTCCTTCTTTCTTTTCTTTTTTCTTTTTTTTTAAAAGAATTCTCTCATATAGTTTATTGTTCTTTGTGCATCAAACTTCAAAATTTTAAAAAAAAAGAATAATTATTACTTTTTTTTTTTTTCTTCTAACTTCTTTTTTGGTTTTTTCGCGAACGCGTCGTTCATCTGCAATCTGTAGGTCTTCCTCTCTAGTGTCGACTAATACTAATCGACTGAAAACCTTCCCCCTCTCCGTTTTTTTTTTATTTTCTATAACAAACACTTGTACCTGTAGCTTACACTTCTCTTTCCTCTCCTCTACTGTTCCTCAAACAAATATATTTCGTGAGCTCGATAGCACAGAAGAAAAACATATGAATACCTTATTTTGATCTTGATAACTGGCCTTGGTATAAAAGAGCTCAGATTAAGAGGTAAAATACTTAAGCAAAATACCTAAGAATTGCAAGCAAAATGTCTCTAGAATAACTAAACTTGATATTCCGGATACCTGGGTAAGTATCTGGTCACCTTAGAGGTATTATTTTGGTATTGTCTTACCTCAATTCGGTATTCGCATGACATTGTGGGAACAATTTGATGGTATTATCCTCAGGTATTTTACCTCTTAATCTGAGCTCATAAATACCAAGGCCAGTTATCAAGTTATTCGCTTCTGCTCGAATTGCCTTTTTCCTTATACCAAACCTATTTATTCGGTGGAGTGGTGGTTTTATGTTTTTTAGGTATTAAATATAAATATCCGTTTGGTCCCTTTTCCTTGGTCTTTTTTTTGTTATTTTTAAATATAAAACAAATCACAAAAAAACAAAAAACAAACTAAGCAAAAAGAGCTCATGGAAACGGGTCACTGTTCTTTATTAAATTCAAAACCCATCTAAAACCACACAGGGGGACAACCCTGGTAAGGTGGGATATAAGGAATAATATATGAAAAGGCGAGGTAGATATCAAGCATAATATTTGTTTTGGAATCAGGATAGAATTATGGAGAGTGTGAGCTGTTTAGTGGAATACCTGTAACTAGAAAATAAGAAGAATGATTAGTAATTTCCATTTAATTCCAACTACCTTTATTGCTTATCTTGACAGATACGCGTATTTCGTCTACAATGTGCAGACTTCTTCAGTGTCGTGTCAGTCGAGTATTAGTACACGACACTGAAGAAGTCTGCACATTGTAGACGAAATACGCGTTTCTGTCAAGATAAGCAATAAAGGTAGTTGGAATTAAATGGAAAACACTAACCATTCTTTTTATTTTCTAGTAACAGGTATTCCACTAAACAGCTGACACTCTCCATAATTCATCTAAAATTTATTTAATTTTTTTCGTCAAGCAATGTAGACTACATACAATGGTTGCAATGTTTTACTTATATGCTATACATTATTTCTGTTGTTCTTTAGATGAGATTTTACTTGTTCTTTAGACATAGTGATGCCAATGATTTCGCAATGTAAGTTATACTGACACATCATTCGATTAATGGAGCCATTTTTTGCATAATTTGATCTGTATGATTTTTCTAAGAATAATTTCCGTGTTCTAAGATGCCGGCTGGGAGTATAAAAGTTCAATTGCGAGAATAGTACTTCTGATTTTATACGTTGTGAAATAATGTCATTGATGTAGAAAAACATTTCAAATTCGCGGCTTCCATTGCGTTGTCTGTAAATTGATAAGCATTCAGCGTGCTTCATAAGATGGCAGTGAAAATACAGTCCAATTCAATTTCCTCAGGGCATATAAAAGAAATTGTTTTTGGACGGACTCTATGTGTGACGACCCTTCGGTCGGCGCGTCTCACGCATCTAAATGAAACGCTTCAAGAAAACTGTCACCTGACGTACGACGATGAGGCAAGGGGACAAAAACAACAACTCCAAACAGAATATAATTATACATTTTTCTTAAATCTATCCTACATACCAATATTTGTGAATTGTGTTTATACGAAGATTATAGCTAAAAGTAAGTTGAAGAATGAATTCCTACTTAACAAAAAAATTAAAAAAAAATTATCCTTAGAAGAAGGCAAAATACATTGCGCCGAAACGTCGGAAAATAGAAAAAATATCTGTTTCCACTACATAAAAGACTGAAAGCCAAAGAAACAATCTCAACAAAAAAATTAAAACTAGATGAAAGCTGTTTACACTAACTTTCCTTAGGCTAACCTTATATCAGAATTGATCGAGCTTCTCGCGTGTACCGATTGAGTGAATTGGTAGAATCAGGCTAGAGGAATCTCGGTCAAGTGGTAGGATCAAATCTAAAACTAAAGCAGATGAAATTAGAAGTTACAGATCTATGTTTATAGGGTAAAGGGCGAACACGAAATTATTGCGACACATTCAACAGGGCATAACTTTTTTACCATTGGGTAAAAATCAACCAAATTTTGCACACATTCTCATTGATGTGTATTGTTTACATGCTGTCAAACTCGAAGTCGTGTTTTTCGATTCAACGAAAATGGAGGTGAACCAACGCGAGTCGAGAGAACAAATCCTTTCCAAACACCTGGAATTTCCTGACCTGTCGCACCGGCAGTTGGGAAAAATGTTGAACATTCACCATTCAACCGTCTCCAGAGTGTTGAAGCGGTTCCAGGAGCGGTTGACGTTGGACCACGGCAAAGGAGCTGGAAGAAAACCGGGACCGGAGATCAAAAAGACGGAGGGAAAGGTGAAGCGGATGATTAAAGCAAATCCCAACGTCTCAAGCCGTGATTTGGCTAAAAAGATCGGCATGTCGCAGAGCTACGTCCAGAATGCAAAGAAGAGAGCTGGACCATATACATACAAGGTACAGAACTTCCCAAACCGCAATAAGCGGCAACAATCGACAGCTAAAACTCGGGCACGGAAGCTCTACGAGAAGATGCTGACAAAATATGGCTGCTGTGTGATGGACGACGAAACGTATATAAAAGCCGATTTTAAGCAAATTCCGGGGTTGGAGTTTTTCACCGGTAAGAGCAAGTTCTATGTGGACGACAAATTTAAGAAGAAGAAAATGTCGAAGTTCGCCTCCAAATATCTCATTTGGCAGGCCATCTGCTCTTGCGGACTGAGGAGTGAGCCTTTCGTGACAAAGGGCACAGTAAATGGCGAGATCTACAAATCTGAGTGCCTCGAGAAGCGCCTTTTGCCGTTCTTGCAGCAGCACGACGAAGCTCCGCTATCTTGGCCAGATTTGGCATCATGCCACTATTCTAAAAGTGTCCTGGAGTGGTATGAGGCCAATTCTATCCATTTTGTTCCAAAGGATATGAATCCGCCAAACTGTCCCGGAGCTGCCCCGGGGGGCGCAACACGGCGCAACAGAACGGGAACCCGGGGAACCACAAAAACAATCCCAGACGAGGAACGCAAGCAAAAAAAGAAAAAAAAACACCGAAAACCACACACCAAACCTGGGCGCCACCGCGCCCAACCTCAACTTCCACCCACCCAATTCTTTTTGGTTTGTGGAAAAAATATGTATATAAAACCACCCAAATTTTGGTTTGTTCTCAACTTATAAGAAAAGCAACATTCGGCAAAGGCGCCCCGCGCGGGGACCGAAACAACAGAACAACAAATAAATTAGAGGCCGACACCAAGCCCCCATCACAAATCTACGCCACTGACGGGCGACGAAGGTCCACAGTGGAAATTGAAAACAATACTCACAGAATTGAAAACAATAGGAAACGAAGTCAAAAGAAATTATATCATAGCCATCTTACAATCTAAACTGAGTTGAAAAGTTTCATTAAATCTACTCTTGAACGGTTAATTAAATCTAAGTTTAATACTAAAATTCTTACGTGCTAAGTGCCACCGATATCTGTAAACTAAAGAGGTGAGGATTTCATACGGAAAGGGGAATAAGGAGTGAATTAAATGAAACCTTAGGGCGCTAGGTAAAAAAAACACCAAAGATTCTGCCCTTTGCTAAGCAATTTGCGGTTTAGTCTGCGACTCGGAAAAAAAGTGAGTTAAACAATATTAATCTGTAGCACATCCTAAAAGTTTACTTATGAACAAAGGTTCCTATCACTAGACGACAGTAGCTCGAACTACAAACATATTTGTCTGAGCATTTACCGTCGGTAGGTGAGACATTATACCTGATAATGAAAAACAAAAACAACAACAAATTAATCTATTCCCGATTTGATAAACCGTCGAGTTGGATTAGTGGAAAATCGTACACGTGAACAGCGAGAATCACTAGTAGTAAGACCTTAAATAGCTATGTAAAATAACGTTCCTACACCAAACTGTTATCCCAGGAATTTTTTTACTTTCTCTATAGAATAAACTATATCGATAAGGAAGTTTATGGAATTTTGATTCGCGCACGCTGTGGCCAACACCATTGTTTGTTGATCGTAGGAAATTTTTAATTATTCGCCAATATATTATTTATTCAGAGCCAGTCTTATCCTCTTCTGTTCGTTGCCCGGACGCCAACACTGTGGTTTTTTTATGAATGGCTGGGTTACAGTATCCCAAATTGTGGTGTAGTGTGTGATTTTTTTGGGGTGTGGGGATTTTGTAATGTGTGGCTGAATCTTTTAATGGAGCCTAGCATCCTTTTTTTACTTTTAATAGTGTTGTAATGTTCTACAAAAGTGAGTTTAGAGGCCACGATAATGCCTAAGTCCCTTACTATTTTTCATGTTTCTACTTTTAGTGTGTGTGTGTGTGTGTGTGTGTGTGTGTGTGTGTGTGTGTGTGTGTGTGTGTGTGTGTGTGTGTGTGTGTGTGTGTGTGTGTGTGTGTGTTTATAATCTAATTCCCACTGTCTGGCAGCGGTATTATGGATAGAATCTTCCTGCAACTGTTTCATATTTGCTGTTTACATTTGCAAAAAGCTTAAATCCGGGGATTAGAAGGTGACAGCTCTACCGCGACTCCAATAGCCCATTTCAAGAACGCAAGCATTCCGAAGCTATCTTCGTACACAATAAGCCCCGCTCCAGTAGTGACATACTGAAACTTTCAATCAAGCGTATGTGCAATGCTTGATTGACGCGTATTTAGTGATTCACAATATATCTTTTTTTTTTTGCGGCTTGATTTTACTTACCACAAAACTTCAATCTTTTTTTATAAAACTTACAACACATGGAACTGAAATAAAATCAATTGTCGCCAGTGTCGCTAGTTTTCAACTGGAATGGCACTATATTTCCACGGGTATTTTCATTCCAGTTCAAAGCTGATATCACACAATGATGCGCACAACTTCCGGTACTAATGAGAATCGATCAGCCGCTAAACGTCGGTCACGCAAAAAAGCCAAAATCAACAGGAGAACGACAGCAAAGAAGCCATCCAAGAGAAATGACCTCCCCGGAAAGATTCAACCGCGATTTTCGTTCCAGATCGGGCACTTTTCCCGAAAATTTCAACACTATCCACAACACCGCACTTCACTTTGCCGCCGCTGCCGAACTGGTTAAAAATTAATTTGTTCGTATTACGAAAATTTTGTTCAAATTATAAACAGCGAAAAAACTGACAGCAGGGAAAACAAGTCCGCTCGCGGCAAAAGCACACTTCGATCTTTTTCTTCATGTTTCTACTTTTTAGTTTCCTAAAAATATTTCGGTACAAGGTGTTTCATTTTTTCTGCTAAATGCTATGGAGTTACATTTTTTTCACGTGAAGTTGAAGTAAGCTTTTGCTACACCATGAGTTTAATAAGTTAATTTCGTTCTGAAATTCTTCTGCGTCGCTGGAATTATTTATTTCCATGTAGAGCTTCATGTCATCTACATGAAGACTGGACTCGGCGCTTCTGCAAGCATTCCTCTCGATAAATCTGCCCGTTTATGGTGCAGGTTGTAACGAACGGCTTGCTATACCGTCCGCACTCGCAGATCGCCTGCCACAACAGGTACTTCTTCGCGAATTTTTCCATCTTTCTCTTCCGGAACTTTTCCGGAACCTCCATGCGGGACGTACCGACAAAAAAAACTCGCGACCGGGGATTTGTTTGGTGTCCGCCTTGATATATGTCTCGTCGTCCATGACAAGACAGCCTGGCTTGACCAGCCACTCACGATACAGCTTCCGCGCATGCAATTTGGCCACGTGTTTGGGGTCGGGGGGTGGAAGCTGGTGGCGGGCTGGGGATGCTTTTGGGCGGGGGGGGGGGTTAGGGTTCCGCGGGGGGGGGGGGCGTGATGGGGGGGGGGGAGTGGGGGGGGGGGGGGGGGGGGAAAGAAGGGAAGAAAACAAAGGTGGTAAGGAAAAATTTGGATTTTTTTATGTATGTAGAAAATGTCGTTTATGTACAGAATAAAAAGAAGTGGGCCTAATTGTGAATCTTGGGGCACCCCCGAGGTGACAGAGATGGGGTCGGAAAGTTTATTTTGAAAACGAACAATTTGCTTGCGATGCGTTAGGTATGACTGCAGCCAATTCAACAATCCAGGTTCCATTCAATTTTTTTTTGCAATTTAAAGAGCAATAATGGTATGTCGATTCGGTCAAATGCTTTACTGAAGTCAGTGTTAAGGGCTTCTACGTGCTTGCCATAGTCCATTGCATTCAAAATAAAAGTTACAAATTCAAGAAGATTAGAAGTAGTTGAGCGACCTTTGCAAAAGCCCTGTTGTTGGCTTGAAATTTGATATTTTACTTGCTGAAAAATATTTTCATTTACGAGCGGTTCAAAAAGTTTTGTGATGCAAGAGATAATGGCAATTCCAAGATAGTTGTCGATGAATTTGAAACTCGGAACCAAATAAGGGGATTTCCAAATGTTGGGAAATGTTCCCCTCTTCAGAGACATATTAAAAAGAAGTTCTAAAGGAAGGACAAGTTCGTCTGAAAGGTTCTTTAAGAATACGAGTACAATACCGTCTGGATCTGGTCCCTTAGAAGCTTCCAAGTTTTTTAGTGCAATGAGAATTTCGTGAGGAGGTAATTGATTCACAGATATATTGTAGGAAAATTCAGGAATGAATGCAAAGAAGTCGCAATTACGGTCTTCTTCGGAGAGTGTAGTGTATACTTCTTGGAAGAAATTTGCAAAAAGCTTGCAGATTTCAGAAGGATTATCACCTACACTTCCGTCAAAATGCCTTCGTGGGGGAAAATGCTATTTTTCAATTTCGTTTCCACTTCATGTGCAGAATTGATGGCTGTATTAAGTTGGTTGTCATAATAATTTTGCAGCTTTGTGCTAGAGTTTTGCTTTTTGTATAATTGGTGTGCTTTTTGTTATTTGTTCTTCAAATGTTTCAAATGTGGATTGAACCACACTGGTAATTTATTGGTTTGAGTTCGCCTTCTTCTTTTCGTTGGAACAGTTTCTAAAATAAGGTACTGAATAATTGAATGAAATTTGCCTACTTCAGTGTTGACATTCCCTTCAATACTTATTATGTTCTACCAATCTATTGTACATAGTCCACATTTTGCTTCTTCGCAATTTGCTTTATGAAATTCCAGTACTTCCTCGAATTCCCAGTCGCTGGGGAAGGGAGTATTATGCACGAAGGTTAAATATTCAATTGGTGTGTGAAATACTTTATTTTCCATAAAGGTGATAATGAAGTACTCACAAAGAAGTCTTCAGTGCAGTTCGGTAATAAGAGGTCTAGATATGCATTTTTCTGATTCTTTACATGATTAATTTGATGTAAACCAAAATGTGAAATTTGGTGGAATAGAAATTTTAAGGTTTCGTCTTTGCCTACGACTGGGAGTAGAATTGATTCATTTTCGATGTCAGGGATGAAGTTCGCATTCCGTTTATTAAAGTCATCGCTGACAAAAGTTATTCACGTCATACAAAACACAAAAAGAATAATAAGTCACCTTTACCGATTTGAGCTATGCACCGTCTTTTCATTTTCGTCATGTTGCACCCAAAGCATGAAGATAGTCATGCATTCATAGTCAACGGCGATGTTTCATATTACTTCTTCGTGGTCTGGAATCACAACGACTCGAAAAAATAGTTTGCCTTCCCTTGATACAATTTTCCGTCACGCTGAATTTGTCACGTCGCACGTGTTTCGTCCAGTGTTTGACGTTGTGCGTGATTATTTTGTTGAGACACGACGATGAGATGAGTGAAACGAGTTGACTATGGATTGTATGTGTATAATGGACCCTGTGCGTATAATGGACCCCCTGGCATATTATTGAAAATATTTCGTTATTATCGTACTTCACCTTAGCAAGTTCAGTTAAAACACATATCAACACTAAAACAAAGGTTAGGATATGATTCTTCTCAATTGTATACACATAAAACATCATTATTAATTATTTTTACCTGATCACTATCGTGATTTTGACTGCATGACTTTTTACGATCAATCCCCCTAAAAGTGAGATGAAAATTCAACTTTTTTTTTGAATTTTGAGATAGAGAGTTGATGGAGTTGTAGAAAAAGTGAATACAAAAAACATTGCTGAAGACATATAAATCGTAAGTTTCACCCACTTCGAGATAGAGAGCGTTTTCTACGAACTAACCCTCCAAAAACACATTTTTCATCGAAACATTTTTTTTTCTCAATTTTAAGGACAAAAAATAATGTTCTATAAAGTTATTTTCAATATCAAAATACAAAACTTTCTTGAATATACTTTACCTGAATTATTTCTGTGAGATGAGTTATTGAAGTTATGTTACTATAATTAAACCGATTATGATTTCAATTATTATTAAACATTTATATTTTCAATGCCGTTTTTAATTTCAACCGCTTCTTTTGCTAGCAGCTGCTTATCATCTCTAGACAATGGTTTCTTATGCTGTTTAGGCCAACGACGAATACTTGTAATCAATGGATCTGATGATAATAGATGCCAGCTCAGAAGATCGCGATTCGTAGGTTTTTTTGAAGGCTTGCGGGTATTAAACTCTCGATGTCTGTTGAAAAAATAAAGTTTTATAAATTTATTCGTTGGTATCAGTATAAAATTTAAATATCCTTCAATCCTCTTGCCTCTTGAATTTCTGCAGATAGCTGAGCAATTTGAACAAGGAAATGATTAATCACGGTCGATCCAAGTTTAAATACTTTATAAACGATATTCGGTATACCAAGGGTATAAACTGACCAGCAAACGCTCATTTTCTGGCAGTAATAAAAAAAAAGAATTTAAATGGACGCGCATAATTTCCAACCAATTGTTAGTCAAAGCAAGTGTTAACAAAGAAATTGTTTGCAATGTTTCATACAACAGACCAGATTCAGTCGACATCAGGCCTAAATTTATATCAAATATTCCACGAGCCCATTAGCATTAGCAGTAGCATTCTGCATAGCAAATGTGCATTAGATATCGCAGAAAATTACACGTTTCTTTCAAACTATTCAGGCTAACAAAAAAAAAAACTTGCGTGCTATGTTGCCATCACTGAATGTACCAGCTCTTGAAGTTGAATTTTTATCTCACTTTTAGGGGGATTGAAAAAAGTCATGCCGTCAAAATACGACACTTATCATATCCATCAACTTTGCCAAAGACGCTATCGCTCTAGCTCCACTATTTAAGGAGCTATCAGTTTAAAGCGTTAAAATCGACTTTTTGACCACTGTGCAGTGTACGGGAACGAATATATTTTGAACATGTATGTATTTTGGTCACTTTGCTGTAAAATACATTATACAGGGTGTACGGTTCCTTAATGCAAATATGTTCATATGTTGTATCATAAATCACACTAAATCACTCCGGACTCACGAAATGTTTCCGCACAAACATCTGATAGGAATTTTGCTGACACCAAATGAGGGAAACTAATCATGTAGTTTGTTCTCAATCATATTTATGGTTTTTTTTTACCCAACCATAAACTATGGCCATTTTCACCAAACATTCAGGTTATTTCAACTTAGGATCACAGTTTGAATCAGCAAAACAGAACTGTGTCTAGAAATTTAATTTTTGGTTAAAACAAACATTTTTAAGGTTGAAAATAAGCAGACTTGTAGTTCCAATCATCTAACATTAAATTTAAAGCAATGTTATTATCTGAGAAGATATCACTTGAAAAATTTTTTTGCTTAAATTTAGATGACGAGTTTGAAGCAAACAAATATCAACTTCAACTCAAACAGAGCCAGAGTTTACATTTCAACCATAGTGTTGGTTATTTCAAACAAGCCTCATTTCGCTCCGTGATGGAAGGTGGCCATAATATATACATGTACAAAATATATGCGCTACCCTATTTGTCTACGGGATAACAAATTGGCTAAGCAGCGTCAGATCAATCATTTTAATCAAATTAGTTGATATGCGTATTATGGACCCGGGTCTAGTCTTAAATAAGAAAATGGGTCCATAAAAGCGCATTATGACCAGCGTGAATTATTTGAAGTAGCTATGGCCGTACTCTCGGGGCCATCAAGTCAAGTATCGGTTGAGCACGCGTTCAGTGCCCTTGCACTAGTTCTATCCGATTTGCGCACTGGACTGTCAGATGAGGCGTTACAAGATATTTTAATGATAAAACTTAACAAAGAAATCTTTGAGAAGATTATCCGAACGATGTATGATTGGAAAAACATAGAAAAAACTGAATAATGCGAGAAGTATTGTTAATCTTCGATTCGGACCCATTGCTTACCTTGATGAAACATTTCTAAAATAATAAATAATTGACCCAAATAGCTGCCTGCTGCTTTTTCGTATTCTTCACTCGTTCAAACAATTTTTGCTTTGATCCTCTCTTCCAAGGCATCTTTTGCCAAACTTCCTCAAACACTGGAGTGGTGGAGTAGAAGCCTTTATCCGTAGTGGTTAGGATTCGATGATACTTCGATGTTTCTTCATCTTCCATCTAACATTCCATCAACGTTTTCGATTCACTCGACGGTAGACATCTTGCTGTATATTTTTGGTTGATTATTGGATTATTTTTTGGAACTGATTATATATAGTTAATCAATAAAAAAAAAAAATTATGGCCTATTTTCGAAGTCAATCGAAAACTGCAATTTCAAAAAATGGCTTGTAAGATGGAACACGATCCTTATTTTTGCATGTAACATGTATAATTTTATTTTCTGGCGGATCCAAAGACAGCTCTCGAAAGAGGAACTAAAATGCTTCAACTTTGCCCAAGGAACTGATTATTTATAGCCATCGAAAAGAAAAAATTATGGCCTCTTTTAGCGAAATAAGCAGAAAAAACAATTGCTGTTTTAATTATGCCAACACTTTCGAACAATGAAACCTGGAAGAGCTAAATCGAATGAGTGTATTCACTCCAGCGCGATCCATTCACTGACAGCGCGATAGTGTTGCCGCTGTGAATGTCAAAAGTGGCGCTGTTTCATTTTACAAGCCATTCCATCTTACAAGTTTATCCTCTATTGGTATCTTTTTATACCGAAAAAAAATTCCGTAATTTTTCATCCAATACAAAATATAAACCAGAGACTTTTAAATCATAACGTTAGAGACAATTTTCATATGAATAATCAAAAGTTCATAAACTACGTTGAGGTTCTACGATGGACTGACCATGATCTACGTTTCATTTACATGTTTAAAATTTCCTATGAAAAAAGCCGAAAAAGGGGGAAGAGGGTTAAGAAATACTTAAAAATTAGTCGACGTGGCTTATGAATAACCTCGTACAGCCGTAGAGGACGTCTTTGCCATTCTTAGATTTTACAACCAAAGCATATCGGTTTTCGTCATTCACCATCTATGGTGCGACGATTTCAAAATATTCATGCATCATCAAAACGATGACTATGGTTCTTCGCATATTTTTTGTTGCGTGACTAGGAAGGGTATGTGACGAACAACTAGTTGGCGTCATCTAACTTGTATGGCGTTGCAACTTTATTGTTGCACGACGAGAGGCTTCGCGTTGTAAGTCAACATGTTTCGTTGCACGGCATTGAAGGTAACAGACCTCGTCGCTACTGTGGTTGTATGTGCTTTGACGATGACTTTTTTTTCAGCCCTGGTTAAAAAGGGACGGTTATCCAATCGGCACTGCCCTTATCTGATATTTATGAATTTTTCTGCTCTGATCAGTCATGATCAAGCAATTAAGACTCATTATTATTTTGAGTATAATTGACGAAATGTGCATTATGTATCAAGAATTAAAGTAAAATAATAATGTTTGGCGCATTATTTATAAAACTTCTATTTCTCAACTTACAATGACCCATATGAGCTAAAATTTTGCGCAATTGTGATCAAATTATGTATTATCAATATGGTTTCGGGTTAGCTAAAATCCATGCAATACGAAAGAAGTTATAACGGTCTTATTTTTGACACCATCTGGAAAAAAGTGACAACATGATATATATTTGAAATAAAGAGAGAAACTTTTTTGAGAAAAAGTTTTATTTACACTTTATCCGCAAAGTGCAGTACCAAAACGGATAAAAAGATTCTACTTGGTCATTATATTTTTCAGATGGTGTAATACGTAAAACGGATATCTTTTTTTTTTTGTGCTAAATTTCAGTAAAGCCAAAACCAAATTTTCCTACAATTGAACCAAACTTGGGCTTTGGGTTGATTTACTTCAAAAAAGGTTTTATGAGACTACCTGGCCAAATTAGGCCCCTAAGTTACTATTAAACAATAGATTTCACACATTTTAACTTTTCTCGAGATTCTGGAAAAATCATTTTCAGAATACTGCTTTATTGCAAATTTGACTGCTATTAAAAAACATTTTGAACTACTCGAATTCATCGGTCCATTGTTGTTTTTGAAAGGGTGTACCCAAAAAAAAGGGTTTTTTACCGAATTGTAGGGTAACTGCTCCCATATTAATCTCATTGTCCTGTATTCATCCTACAATGAATCAAACAATTGAGCAGTTGACGGATCAGTTTCGTTTTCTAATAATGTTTGCTTACGTAAAAAAACTACAACAAACATTACTAACTAATCTTGTCACGTGTATATCGTTTTATTTCAAGTAGGATGAATTGCAAAGTGATGAGATTAATACAGGCACATCTTCCCTATTTACTTCATAAAGATTTTGTTAATCACGTTCAGAATAATATAGACAGGGTGGCCACAGAACCGGGAAAACCGGGAATTAGCCGGGAATTTAAAAAAAAACCGGGAAAACCCGGGAAAAAACCGGGAATTTATGTTCACATGATTAATTATAATTTAGGTTGTGTGTAATTATCATCGAACCCTAGTTATTCCTATCTTAGCGTGTTCATCCATAACGATGTGTGAAATTCTAGAGTGTGTCAATTGATTTACTTTCTATGAATATCTTGGCTCATTCTCGAAGTGTGTTCTGACGTCTAATCTCTTTTCTCTTTCAAGCGCATAGAAACTATAGGACTTGCTGTCAGGCAAACGTTTCCCTATCAAAACAGTTTACATTCGTCCTATGCGTTTGAAAGAAAGGGGATTAAACATAAGAAAACCTAATAACTTAATAATTAATCTCTCTCGTTCACTGATTCGCTTTGTTGGTGATACTGAGGTCATATTCGTCGCCCAGTTCCAACAATTTTATTTGCGAATTAACACTCATCGTATTTCGACAGCATTTTTTTTTTTTCTAATTATAAGAAGCGATACCAGTGTAGCATTACCACAATAACCGAAAACGGCTTTAAATCTAATATTTAGCTATCTTGTTGGAATTCTCCTTTATTGTTATTTGGTACAAGCAAGGATGTTTCGAAATCTCCTTATCCCGTTTTGTTGTTTTGGCTACGCGTTTCATTTTTTTTTTTTTTTTTTGCAGGAGATCTGTAATTTCTTCGTTTAATATTTCTTCCTCTGTTAGCTGTTCATACTGACTGTCAAAACAATGAAATATTCGAGCACATCAATAGATCATTGCACGATGGCGTCAATGCAGTTTTGACAGTTCAGGGATCAATGTAGTTTTGACAGTTTACGTGGACTAAATGTAAAACAGCCGGAAAACAGAAACCAGTGCTTATTACTACATCATTTCCTGAATCTAATCATTCAGAATCCGGAAAAAAGTCGATGAAAAATTTCGTTTGAGCGGTTCAAATTCTAACACCTGGAAAACAAGCTTCCTGAACTGTCAAATAGTGAGGTTAATGTATTCCGTGTAATGATCTATATCGGAAAAAAAAACTGTTTCGGAACTCGGCTATCCTTTTGACATTTTTTTTTCTATTCGAATTCAAACTTGATAAAGACAAATGTTTTGTTCTCGCCGATGAAGAAGTGGGTAGAGATGAATTTTATTTCCTAGTGTAAAATTGGGTTTACACTTCAAGAAAACTGTAATTTTTGTGTAGAGTTATTTCCTGCCACGAGAATCCAAATCCCGGGTTCTATTTAAAACACACAAGCGCACAAATCCAGTGACGCTTTTCCCGATCTGTTAACCAGTCTTGAACCGGGAAATTTTTAACATTTGGTCCGAGAAAACCGGGAAAAAACGGGAATTTGAAAATGAAAATTAAGTGGCCACCCTGTATAAATAGATGGTTCTTAAGTAATGAACCGATCAGCATTCAAGAATTCAGAATAGCTCTTAAAATTCCAGACAAGTGTCAGCTCTTAAAACCTTTTTCTGGATATTAAAAAAGCTGGGTACCTCTGAATTTGCCTCGTTTTGAAATTAGAGGTTAACTCTACAACTGTGTTCACTTCAATATCATCTTATTTAGGATCATTGGCTTAAGTTGATTCCATTCGTCGAAAATTGAAAGTCAACAACTATCATGAATGGACAAGGAAAGACCTCGGGATGGACCATCGAATAGCAATGGCGAAGAAGATGCATGTGATGCTATGCTAGCAGAAGAATGTGACCAAGCGAAAACTTCCTGTGAAACATCTCAGCTTGATCTGAAATTAACACTTTTGCAACTGGCTAATGCATAAACACAAATATCCACGGACATTATTCATTATTGGCAATCAAAGCGATACGAAGATCCTGAGCTATATGATTTGGCCATGACGTTTGGTGTGAGAATCAGGTGTAGTAGAACGTTGCTTCTCTGAGTGAAAATTTCTTGATAAGAGATGGGAGTGAAAATATTTGGAAATTTGTTTTTGGGTTTTAAAGTTGGTGAAAAATAAATTAAAAAAGAAGAAAAAAAAAAATATGATATTATAAAAAAAAAGAAAAAAGGGGGGGGAGTTAAAGAGGGATTCCATCCAGAATGTGCCGGAAATCCCAAAAATCATACCCGATCATCATTGATTTGGATGAAACTTGGCACATGAGTTCGGTACGTTGGAAAAAAAAATTCCACTGGTGTTAAGATAATTTGGGTTCAAGAGTAACTTTTGAGATGGGCGTATGTGTTTTTTCCAACATTTTACTTGAAAAATCGTAGTTCAAAAACCATTACATTTAGAGAAAAACTTTATATAAGGGAATTGTAGGGAACTAAAAAACCTTTCTTAAAAAAATATACACAGAAAAAAAATTTTTTTTTTCATCAAGAAAAATCAAAAATAATTACTAAAAATAAAATATCTAAAAAAACATATTTTTAATATTTTTTTAATTTGTTGTATGGAAATTTGAGGAAAAAAGACACGTTTTAAAAAAAACTCTAGGATGGACGCTCTTATAATAAAAAAGTTTTTCAAATAGCGAACTTTGGTGTATATTTCAAATTTTGGTTATTCATTCTTATAAATAAATTTTGATATTACAATATGGTTTTGGAGATCATTACAAACAATAATGATGATAATGATAAACCACGTAAACGCAACCGTTTTCAAGATATTTCTGATTTTCTTTCAATAAAATTTCAAAACCTCAAAAAATACGCCCTTTTCATAAATTACTCGTGATATTAAAACAACAATAGCTAACGATTGTTTCTCTTGTGTTTTTAGCCTTTTTAAAACACATGTATGTGCCTCTTACTTACTCTTAACAGCTCGTCGATTGAAAAAGCTTCACTTAAAGTTATAAGACAAAAATAATGAATTATGGTTGGATTTATATTTATATATACCATTTATTAGTCTCGGTCATTGATAATATTACATAAACATTATATAAACTATTGATTGCTTTTATATATATTATGAATCCTGCCTTCTTCGTCATTCGAAAACAGTTTTACAAAAACTTCGTTTTCTGAAATTGGAACGAATGAGTGGTACTTTTGTGTACCTGCAATCGTTTTAGTCTGTCGGTAAATTTCATTCCATTCTGCTACCCCCTGTTCATACTCTTCATGTGATACATAACAAAACGACATTTTTGTTAAACAATCATCACTTTTTTGGTTCGCCCATTCGAATAACTCTAATGCACTTTTTATAGGGTGTTCATGTTGTACAGCAAGGCTTGCATATCTTGCCATTCGTTTTAATGTACCACCAATTGCATCGCAAGGTCCCTTACCGTGGGATGTTGCGAAAAAATGCCATTCAGCATCAATATTGTATTTCTTTTTAAACTTACAAAGGCTTGCAAAGTTCTTCCTATTTTTATATTGGGATGCTGCCCCGTCAGACATAAACGTAGCTTTCTTTACTTTAATTTTTGTTTGCAAAAAGCTTATTAGTTTTGAAATAAACACCTGCACCGCAATCGTATCATGTTTCAACACTTCTGAGATAACAATGAAACTGATATTTTTAAGTATTCCAGATTCCGTGTAATAAATGACAAAAGGGTGAATAGTGGCTTGCTCATTACTCCAATAACTACTTTGAACAGCATCTTGAAAAACAAATGAATAATTTTCAGAAAAATCACAAATTATTATTACTGCGCCGTCTTTAAGACAACTTTTATAATCTCTCAAGAAACTAGACTGCTGAGATTTGACAAAATCGTGGGATACTAATTGTTCCAACTTTTCACAAAAATAAGCAATAAATTCATCAATTGGTTTAACAAGTGTCTCTAAACTACATCTATCAGTTGAAATCCATTGCTCAAAAGATATTTCAACTAAACCACGTTTTTCTAATTTGTCTGTTAAACTACTCTCAAAATCTGAAAAGCCTGGACATCGTTCGCATTCACGGAGGTAACATTTTTTAGTTCTAGTTGATGAGCTACATAATATTTCTTCAAAACACAATTTATAATCATTCTCGAATGAATATTTTCTAAGACCATGAAGCATCAAGTTAATGTTCTCATGAATGGTGCAAACACAAATGTTATGAGAACCTGTGCTGCCAAGTAATTTGCAATGCTTTGGTCTTAGTGCTGCAAAAGAGCTAAACCCAACAGCATTTTGATGCATCTCTTGAAATTTAATGAAAGCTTCTCTTAATGAACAAACTAAAAGGCGCTTTTGAATATGAACCCTCTTACCTTCACTCCTCACTGAAACGTAGTCGTTCATACCAGGGGTTGCTCGTGTAATCTCATCACTGTCGTAAAATTGCAAAATTTGGTTTTTTATTTCCGGGTTCAGACCGTGTCCCAGCTTTTCGTTAGGGGCAGCTAAAACACCTTCGTGCTTTGCAAGGAATTTAGCTTGTGATACGATGTACTTGTTTGTTATTCCAAATTCTGCCATTACTCTTTGATTTGTCCAAGATTGTGGTAAAACCGAAAGTATCCTTACTTGATCGTCCCTCGAAGTTTCTGGATCAGCATACCGGTCCTTTAGCTGCGCGATTATTTCGTCATATTCGGCTGCTTTCACTTTCAATTGTTCCAGGTCATCCTCCTCCGCTTGATCCCCAAATATGTGTGTCCGAATGCCGTTTGAAACATCTTTGAACTTTTTGCGGGCATAATTTACGTTCAGGAACTTTTTAGCCGATATTGGCGAAACGTTGATTCCAGCTACGCCCTTGTTAAATAGCTCAATATTATGGCGCCTTGAATAATCTTGCACACTGCTATCAGATGGCACTGACATTAATGATATTGCCGATGGCGTTTCCTCGAGACCATACAAGTCTACTTGCCGTGATGTAGATGGTTGTGGATCCATAATGTTAGTAATTGATGGTTTCTCACTAGGCTCCGAAATTGCAGCATGGGATTGTTCCGTTCTATTTAAATGCAAACGACAATTATCACAAATCATCAAAGAAGTGTCCAAATGTGTTTTGCCCATAAACTTGAGTTTTTTGACATTTTGTTCGGTTAATTTACGAAGGTTTTTTGAGCACCGTTTAGTGGGAAACGGCATACAACACTTCTTCATGTTAAACTCCATTTTCAGTTCACTCAGATAGATTTTACTGATGAATGCGACTATGTATGAGCATATATATTGGCTGTGGTACCTTTGGAAATGCAGGTATAAAACATCTCTGGTAGTTTACAGGCAGCGTACATTAGCTGTTTTTTTATGAGAAGATATACCTGACATACGTTATAGCTGCTATTTGTCTACCTACCTTAAACAATATGTGTTACTTTCATCGCTACATCACCGAACTGTTCGGAGTGTAGTTTTCACACACTACACCCGACCTCTAACATCGTTGGAGCTTGGCAAAATAGTCAGCAGTTCGATTAATATGCTTCTTCTATATGACCCTCCGCATAATTTCATCATCTGTCCATTTCACACTTGTCGCCCCTGCGACATCTATCTCGCTGTTACTTTCATCGCTTTAGCAAATTCGCTCCCTTCATTCTCTGAGCGGCCCGACCGATACAGCCATAAAACAATTATAAATATATTGATTGCAATATTAAAACAATAGTGCTATTTATCTTGTTCTTTTCAAATGAGTCTTCTTATCATCCTGATATCAAAAGAAAAGAGGACATTAGAGTAATGTGAACGTTATAATATGAAGATCTTGGAAAATTTATCATTTCTGGTGGAAATCTCGATTAACTTAAGAAAAGAGCGAATTTTCTTTTGTTTTTTCTTTCCATTGAAATAAAAATCCAAAAATCTCGAAAACGGTTGCGTTCAGGTGATTTATCATTATAATCATTATTGTTTTTAATGATCTTCAAAATCATATTGTATAATTAATTTTCATTTATAATAATGAATAAACAAAATTTGAAATATGCACCAAAGTTCGCTCTTCGGAAAACTTTTTTATTATAAGAGCATCCATCCTAAAGTTTTTTTCAAAACGTGTCTTTTTTTCTCAAATTTCCATAAAACAAATTTGAAAAATATTAAAAATATTTTTTTTTTTTATATTTGATTTTTAGTATTTATTTTCGATTTTTCTTTATGAAAAAAAAATTTTTTTTTCAGTGTACATTTTTTTTACAAAGCCTTTTTAGTTCTCTACAACTTCCCCATATAAAGTTTTTCTCTAAATGTAATGGTTTTTGAACTACGATTTTTCAAGTAAAATGTTGGAAAAAAAAAATACACCCATCTCAAAAGTTACTCTTGAATCCAAATAATCTTAACACCAGTGATTTTTTTTTTTTTCAACATACCGAAGACGTGTACCAAGTTTCATCAAAATCGAAGATAGTTGAGTTTGGTGACCGACCGATTTGGCGTGGAATCAGTCTATAGTGAAGCGGAATAACAAAAGTAGATAAGTGGTGGGTCATGCAATTTTGCGGGGGATGGGTGGTTTAGAGAATAATAAAGTACAAGTGTTTTAAAAATCCCAAACTAAGGCAATAACCAGCACCTGCCTCGCCCTCATGCAGGTCAAATAAGTAAAAAGTAGGAATGTGTGAGACTCGTTTGATTGAAAGCCGACCCCGCCTCTTCCCCTCGACGAAACGGCGGGGTTATATAATATAAGAGTGGGGTGGGGGCAGGGTTCTTTTTAGTGAACGGTAGGGGCGGGTTATTAAAACATTTAAATATTTATTTCTAATTTTCATTTATATATATTTTTATAATAAAAGTGGGGGTATTCTTGTAAACTCAAAAATAATAACAAATTACAAACACCCACGACCGACTAATCCTCGTTCAAACACATTTGAAGAAGTTATTCAGGTTTCTAGAAGAACAACTTCTCCAAATTTGTCTGAACAAATAGCTATTCAGCTAGTGATTTATTTGATCTGGGATATGGTGGCATGGTGAGCTTGCAAACCAATATTATGGATCACAATTAATTGTGATCCCAACCGCCGTTCCACCACCCTGTCGAACCACCACATCTCACCAGGAAACATTTTTGTTATATTTTTTCTGTGCTCACTCGATCACTCGCATCGCCGAATTATAAATAACCTAAACAATACAAAACGCGCCATGCCTGATAGCAAAATAGTGCGTAATAAAGCATTGGCATAACCTTCCACTGCCGATGCTTGAAACAAACACTTTCTTCGTAAACTTTCATTTTTTACAACTGTATCAATCAAGTAGAAACTTCTTAAGAACAATCAATGTGAATCCAGTATGCGTAGATGCCTTTCGTGCCTTCTGGCAACTTTATGCTTCTATTGATGTACAGGCTCATCTGTTTTAGGATATATTGGACGGATTATTATAATTTGAGATATCTCAGTGCTGACATACCTCAAAGCAAGATGCTTAGAGGCGGACCGGAAGCTTCGATGAGCTACCTTAAAACTTTTTTCCGTTTCTGTGGGAGAAAAACGCTGAAACCGCCGAATTTATGTGCGATGGCTCGGCGCGTATTCATGAATAAGAGAATGCTTGTAACAAAATGGATCACCAGATAACATACATACATTACTGTTTTGCATGACAATTGCAGAAAACAAGTATATAGGTTCAGGAATTTCCACCAATCAAATACAAGAAGAAAGCTACTATCAATGTAAATGCTCATTACTTTTCATTCTAAATTTGTTTCAAAAAAGTTACTCCACTAGTAAATTTAGAGCACATTGTGTGAATTGCGTTTTTTTTTTAAATATTGGCAGTTTAAAGCAATTCTTTGATTCATTGTTATTTAATAGTACCATACCATCGAAAGTTTTTTTTTTAAAGTAATTAAGTAAGATATTATTCCAGCATGTAATTAAAAGAAACAAACGAACGAAACTAAATCTTGTTGCCAAAATCAGCCGGATATTGTAAAATACTTTGGGTTAGAGTTGAGAAGAAAGGTAATCCTCTCTCTCTCTCTCTTTCTCTCTCTCTCTCTCTCTCTTCTCTCTCTCTCTCTCTCTCTTAAAAAAAATAAGCTTGCCCTCCCCTATTTCAAATCCTGGCTACGCCTATGAAGCCATATGTACAAGAGTTGTTTGAAGATGATCGCTATGTGTTTCAGCAGGGTGGAGCGCCATCGCATACTGCAAATCTTGGTCAGGGCTGGTGCCGAGAAACAATAATTGGACAATTATGAATGGCCTCCCAGTTCACCAGATCTGAATCCCTTGGTATATTTCGTATGGTCATACATGCTGGCGAAGGTGAACGTGACCACAGAACGTCTAATATGAACCAATTCAAAACCGTAATCAAACGAATTTGGGACGAAATGCCGATGGAAGTCGTGCCACCTATGACGGTTTCGAAAAAAGTGTGGGGCGGGTGGGAAGGTAAAAGGTAGGGGTTTCCAAAAAATATGTGGGGGGTGACCTATGACGGTGAAAAACGTCTGGAGCGGTCAAGAAGGAAAAGGTAGTGTTATTCCAAAACATATGCTGTAGTGGATCATTATATTGCAATATAATGGGTAAAGTTATCAACTGGATTATCGATTTGAAAAGAATAGAGTTTTATTTTGTATGAGAATATATTGGACACGGTGTACATTAAAGTTATTTCCAAAAATTTCTTCGCTTTTGACGCTTTAATTCCAACTTGTTTCGGTTGCCAGCATAACGTTGAAAGATGAAGCTAGAAGTTTTTGTTGAATTACTCCCAGTTTGGCTAGGGTTTTCATGCGATTGAAATTTTGGCAATACACCAAAATTTCAGTCGCGTTCTGTTGAGAAGGCGAAGACATTTTTGGAGGATTAGTCATTCTTACAGTACTAAAGGGCGATACGGTCAAAATTTGGTCAATATCAACTTGACGTATTTCTTTCAATTTTGCATTTAAAAAACCTGAACACCCCTCATTTTGAAGGTGTGTGTGTGTAGAATGTTGCTCCTATTTTGATTTTGGAATTCACTCTTCAGTTGTCAAAATGCCGTCCAAGCAAGAAGAGCAGCGTATCAAAATTTTGCTCGCGCATCGCGAAAATCCGAGCTACTCGCACGCAAAGTTGGCAAAATCGCTAAAAGTTGCCAAATCAACCGTTACAAATGTAATTAAAGTGTTTGGGGAACGTTTGTCGACAGCCAGGAAGTCTGGATCGGGGGGAAATCGAAAACCGGAAGCCGCTGAGACGACAAAGAGAGTTGCCGGTAGTTTCAAGCGAAACCCTAACCTATCTCTCCGAGATGCCGCAAATAAGCTGGGTGTATCGTCTACAACCGTGCATCGAGCCAAAAAACGAGCCGGACTATCGACTTACAAGAAGGTAGTGACTCCAAATCGCGATGATAAACAAAATACGACGGCCAAAGCGCGATCCCGGAGGCTGTACACGACGATGCTGACGAAGTTTGACTGCGTGGTAATGGACGACGAAACCTACGTCAAAGCCGACTACAAGCAGCTTCCGGGACAGGAGTTTTATACGGCAAAAGGAAGGGGAAAGGTAGCAGATATTTTCAAGCACACGAAACTGTCAAAGTTCGCAAAGAAATATCTGGTTTGGCAAGCCATCTGTACCTGTGGCTTGAAAAGCAGCATTTTCATAGCTTCCGGGACTGTCAACCAAGAAATTTACGTGAAAGAGTGTTTGAATAAACGTCTGCTGCCTTTCCTGAAGAAACACGGTTGTTCCGTACTGTTTTGGCCGGATTTGGCATCTTGCCATTACGGTAAAAAGGCCATGGAGTGGTACGCCGCCAACAACGTGCAGGTGGTTCCCAAGGACAAGAACCCTCCCAACACGCCAGAGCTCCGCCCAATTGAGAAATACTGGGCTATTGTCAAGCGGAACCTAAAGAAGACCAAAAAAACTGCTAAGGACGAGCAGCAGTTCAAGGCAAACTGGCTTTCTGCGGCGAAGAAGGTGGACAAGGTGGCTGTACAAAATCTGATGGCAGGGGTCAAGCGTAAGGCCCGGCAATTCGGATTTGGAAAAGCGGAAGCCTAACTGAATATTTTTCCTGAATTTTATACTAATTGAACTTGAAAAGAAATTTAATTTGATTTTTTTAAATAAACGATTTCACCGATTTACACGCGTTTTCCCTTGACCAAATTTTGACCGTATCACCCTTTAGTATATGACACTTCTTCCAAAGGGCGGGGTGTGTCGAAAATGTGGGGGGTAAAAAATTTGGGGGGCCCCACGGGGGCGGGACGCAGAGGTGTGGGGGGAAATGGAAGGACAAAAATTTTGGTGTTTTTTTTTTTTTTTTTTCGGCAAAACAAGTTTTTTTTAGGGCGAAAATTCAGATATCTAATCAACTGGTAAAATTTATGCATGTATGAATGTGCTTTGCCCGAAGTTCCGCACTATTGTCGCCTGCGCCCAAGGCGATGTTGGTTGGTTTTCGTCGTCGTCATCGCTGAGCACTACTTGGCGATGCTTTACTACGGCCGGCAAGTGCCTGTGTCGCCGTTCCGTGTGTGCGCTGGAATTCGGTGAAATACGATAATGGTACCCAATTTCGGCAGAAATTGCGAATAGGCATCATCACCAGGTTCGTGGAAGCTAGACGAAACCGATGAAGTGCGCAAGGGTTTGGATTAGAAATTTTACGGCCCGGTGGGCAGCAATGAAACCAACAACGTGGAAGAAGGAAATGTGTTCGGATCGGGCTTCATGCTGCCTGAATTGTGGCGGAAGGCTTCTTGGAAGTGGTGAAAAAGATGAATCCAATGAGAAGGTACGAGTCTAAATCACTGGTGATAAAATAGAGCATTGTGTGATTGATTGCTGTCGTGAAACTAGGTGGCTCTTTGATGATCGATGATGAAATTTTGATAGTGCTCCTCTGGGCGTTCGGGTTGAGCAGTTTCGAGGCTTTGAAAGCTAGTTGAAGAGAATTTAATTCCTAGTTAATTTCATGGAACATTTACTGAAAAAGCTGTTTTATTTGTTGAGCAAACAGCGACATCGCAGACGATTCCGGTTTCCACTGTGAACGTCCTCGGCTGGTAGGTTGGCGATTTTTTCACCAGCGAACCGTACCAACAACAACCCCTTATGGCTTCTCTTTCCTGGTTCTGTGAAATCGTACGGGTCCCGTGTAAAATATCCAGCAACATAAACGAATGGTAATGCAGCCTGGTTCCGGTTGGTGTAGAGATAGTTCCTAGTACGAGAAGGACGCTAAGGTCGAAGCTTCATCAAGGAAAGCGGAAATAGAACCGGATCCGAAGTCCACTGTGGGAGTGTAACTCTAGCATATTTTTGCGAGCACTTCCGCCCAGCATCAAGGTAATCGAGAATACCTTCCTTCCTCTCTCCGGCAACGACCGGAATTTAACTTTCATCCTACGTCCTTTTGTCATGGTAATCAGATGACTAGACCTGCGAGCCGAGAGCAGATTTTGACGCACAAATACACATAATCAATATCAATACTGAATAACCACAACCTGGGCATTCTATCGGCTCACAGATCTGAAGCTTTCTGTGAAATAAGTAAAAATCAACCCACCTCCCACACAACAAATTCATCGGTCAAAGGACGAAGTAAGATACTTCCGGTGCAAGTGCAGCGCCTGCTACAATGTGAGCAAATTGGAAGCAGAAATATGCTTTGAACTCAGAGCATATCCCATCTCGTTGCCAGGCAGCAGTCAGTGGTGCTGTTGAATGAGAAATTTTGCCTTCGTTCCGATGAGCGCAGTTGACAGTTGACTTCATGACCATTTTTCTCTCGGGGTGATGATGTAGTGATGAAGTCAACCGGACCTGCTTTCCAATGTTTGATTAGCATTCTGAACTGCAACTGCACACTTGTGGGGTTAAATTCACCATTCTTAACCAGAAGAAAACTCTTTCAAACCATCGCGAGTGGCGAAAAGTGGCTATGCAAATTTCGACAAACAGCGATTAAAATTAATTAGCAACCCTCCATCGGGAAAAGGCATCACTTTACCCACTCTGATGATCAGCGATCTTAAAATACTTCACACACTTAAGCACCCAATTTTCAACGGTGAAAAGCTATTCCCAGTGAGGAGGGGGCAGACGCGGTGAAGGGTAACAGTAATTGCTACTTGTAAGACACCCTTTGCTTACCGAAGCTCGTTATTATGCACAACTTGCAGTAGCTCTCGGCTCCCGACTATAATCATGTTTGCAAAACTGTGCCCAGCCTTTGTGTCGGTATGTTGCCAATCCCTTGGCTGTCAAGTGCATAGCAGTCATAAGTAGTGCATTTCGGGGCGCCTGGCTGATAGATGTACAAGGAACAAAAGAAGAGATGATGGAGCAGACAGCTTCGACTGATGGCTGGCTCAAGCGAGGATGCGCCTTCCGCTCCGGGGAATAGGAAAAGCACTAATCCTATTAATTAAAATTATATAAGAAGGGAAGAACGGGCTGTTGTTTCTAGTTGGTCTGTTAATTCCTCTTTTCTCTTGCATTGTTTGAGATTATGATCCATTAGCCGTTTTAAGTTTCCTGCGAGAATTCGCGTTATATTGCTGCGTTTGAGAAATTTGATAGTTAAGCTTAACCAGACAGAGCGTTTGCCTTGTTTAGTTCAAACGGGATTTAGTCTCGTCATAGCACGATAGTTGTCGTAAAATGAGAATCTTTGATAATAATACCGCGGGGCCCTACGAATAATCGCATTTTCGTTTAAAAAGCATGGCACCTTGAATTTGAAATATAAATAATTATATGTTGTGAACTGAGTTACGAGTAAGTTATGGCTTGATGGTGACATGAGCGTTTGATTTTTCTTTACTTTTCATGTTTTTGCCGCCTTTTTGACGTGGGACTACGTCTATGTTTTCAATACTGGGGTACACGTTCGCATTGAAGGAAAATTTGGAGCGTCACGAAAAATCTATAGGTTTTGAACGTTAATAACTAAGTCATTCCACGATTGATTTCCAAAATGCTTGCACCAATCGATCAAAACATTTTCAACGCTTCGATTTCAATATTCAAACACTAATGATTTTTAAATTCATTCAACTATTGAAGAATTAACGCAAATGTAAGGTGATGTCATATAATGCCGATTTTTCAGAGTAAATTTACTATTAAATGCACAGTACTTTCCAATCACAGACTTCAAATTTAAGTAACGAACGTCTCACATGCGCAGTGCGCCAAGTAAAACTGAGGACATCTTCAAGTTTTCCTCATCTGATCAGCATGCTTCAGAGCTATGCAGAGCGGCAATGGGCCAGTACAGCTCTGGCAGCTGGTGGTTGTGAGTACCCTGCAGGAGGGTACGCGGGCGAGAAACACAGCCAGATTTACGGCTCGCGCGGCTGTCGCTACCGAGTGGCTAGCTGGACAGCCATTTATAATGCAGTCGTGTGCTATGCCAAGCTCGTGGCAAATTTGTCAAATTTGGAGGGAAACATGTATAATCCAGTTGGTAGTCATATCACGATATGATGTACATGTATATGTATAGATGTATATGTAGATGATTTCGATAAATATATAGATGTATATATGTAGATAGATATTGATAAATATATTATACTGAATTATTATAAAAGTTTGTTCATTGTATCCGCATGACACCTACCTAATTCGTAAATCCTGGCCGATCCTGAATTTCGTACAATTTCTGTTCGATAAATACCAAATATCTCTTAAAATCATGTTTTGGTATAGAAAATAACTCAGGGCCGTTTAAAGCTTATTTGCATTTTGCAATCGCAGCCCGCTGGTTGCCAGCATGTTATGATTTCCCTATTACAGACATAATTTTATTATAACAAGTTGTTCAATGTTGGTGATGTTCTCTTCAATCAATTCAATCAGTGCTTGAAAGTGTTTCTGTTCGTTTTAGTGCGTTGGATAGAGTTCCTACCTTGCATTAGGAATCAAATATTTTTGAGAAAGTGTTTGAAAGAGAAAGTGAAGTGTCGCAAAATATGGCTGCAAAGTATCAGAGCAGCAATCGGAGTGAATAAATCTTTAAGCTATTTTAAATAATAGCATGAGTTTTAAGTCGACTTTCAAACATTTGGAGAAGTTTTAAGAGTTTATTAAAGTTACCTGCAAAAAAAATATTATCAACTATCTTTCAATAAAGATCAGGACCCTCTCAAATCGAAGCAAATACGACCGTGTGATTTTTATTGAACAGTTACACTTACTTTCTAATGCTGGTCTACGAAACCCAGCTATTTCAACCTAGACTACGTCATTCAGCTAGGGTAGAGGTCAAATAAAAATTTGAAAAATAGCGACCATCACGAAGATTTGAAACATTTCGAACGCTAATAACATCAACATTGGTCAAACAGTTGGAACAGTCAAGTTAATGTTCACAAATATCATTAATAATTGACTTTGAATTCCCAAACAGACTTTCAACAATCACTCGATAACGATAATGGTCTCCAGCTAGTCGATCATATCAACACTATGACAGCACATCATCTAAAGCTTGCTTCAGATAGAATTGGAACAAAAACAATTGCCTGTATTTCAGTTATTTATTATTGAATTCAAGATCTTTTTTTATACAAATGTAGCGTTTTCTTCATACTTTTAAGAAAAATACGGATAAAATTATTCGTCACGGTTTCGAAGGAATTCTCGAATTTTTCCTGTAACACGGCTCATTAGGCGGCGCACACCTTCTTCGTCCATCGTTTTAGCTATCTTATTTCACCAGGTCTTCATCTGATTGATGTCTTTGACAACCTTTCCCTTTGCCTTGAGTCTCCTCTTCATGATTGCCCAGTATTTCTCAATAGGGCGGAACTGGGGGCAGTTGGGTGGGTTAAGGTTTTTCGAACAACCTGGACC
>JAHHFK020004438.1:0-102487 GCA_024533555.2 Aedes koreicus
GCGCAGCTGAGGGTAATTAAGTTTGACATAAATTTCATAATTGGATAAAAATGCAAATTTTGAACGCGTTGCCCCCAGGAAAACGCCCCAATGGATGATGAGAGCTGGACATTAACTGAAAGATGGAACAGTGACAGGCGTGGAAGAAAGAAAAGAGAAATATTGCGCGAATGGTTCCTCTGTGACAATTTTTTCCCGATGATCAAAATTAATTCGAGTAGCGTGATTAGAATGCTCGGCAAAGATTAACATTTTTTACCTTGAATTTTTTTTTCTACAATTTATCAAAAGACGAATTGTTATAATAGAGTGAATCCAAACAATGAACTTTTTGTTGTGTTTAAAGCGAATCATAATCCGAATCAGAATGAGGTTCAGATCAGTTAGAGCCTTTTTTTAAGTATCTATTTATTTTAATGGTTTCAATACAAGTTCATCTTGCTCCAATTTCAAAGTGCACATAGCAAGTGTATATTGGTATTCGTTTAGTAACGTTATTCTTTGTTTGTTATTCTTTTTCAATTCAACGAATATTTTTAGATGATTTAAATTGCTTTTTAATGCATTGCTAATAGATGTGGGTGTCTTAAGCAGAATTCCTGAATGATGAAATATAGCACTATAGGTTATTTTTCAGTTGATTCCACTACCCCAACTGCTTATCATTATATTGAATGACAAATGTTCTTTCATTTCGACAAAAGACTTTGAACGTGGATTTTTTTCACTAGAGAAAATCTTAACTAAAAAATATATCTGTCATTCGATATAGCAAATACCTTTAAATTCCATATTTCCTCTGTGACTTACAGACGTCTTCAGTGTCAAGTGATCGACTACAGACGCTGAGTAATTAGGCCTGTCAAAGGAAAAGCTTTTTCTAGTTGAATTTAAAGGTATTTCCTTGCGTTTAAAAGGGATATTTTGAAAAAGCGTTTCAGTTTTCTATTTTTAATTTTTGTAGAAAGTGATCAAGATAAATGATGATTTAGATTTTCCTTTTTTTTTTTTAACTCTCTATTTATTCCAAATTTTTACATTATTTTACATTCATATATTAACCTAGGTGATCCTGCTAAGTAATTAACATTTCAACCTTATATGCTATTATTTATATCTAATTGTGTTAATATTATTTTTACTTTGTCTATTCAGTATTTTTAACAGGGTTCCTTTTGCCTGCGTGTAAGAATAATTATTGATTTCTTAAAACTAGTTCTTATCTATAGAGAGAATTGATCATTGCAATTGAAGACTGCAATGATTTTTGTCTAAAATTATGAATTGTTTTGTTGGACATTTCTTCTAGAGTCTCAACGTTTGAAATTCTATGTAATTCAATAGTACTGAACCAGGGTGGCAGCTTCAAAATCATTTTCAGAACTTTGTTCTGAATCCTTTGAAGTGCTTTTTTCCTAGTAGCACAACAACTAGACCATATTGGCACAGCATAAAGCATGGCCGGTCTAAAGATTTGTTTGAATATTAAAAGTTTGTTCTTCAAACAAAGTTTGGATTTTCTCTTTATAAGAGGATATAAACATTTTATATACTTATTACATTTGGCTTGAATGCCCTCAATGTGATCTTTAAAAGTTAATTTTTGATCAAATATCAGTCCAAGATATTTTACTTGATTTGACCAAGAAATTGGAACTCCGTTCATAGTGACCGCATGACTATTACTTGGTTTCAAAAATGCAGCTCTGGGCTTATGAGGGAATATTATAAGTTGGGTTTTGGAAGCATTAGGAGAAATCTTCCATTTTTGATCTGTAAAAATGTCCATGCTTTTTTGTAGTCTCCTGGATATAACACGAAGATTTTTTCCTTTAGTGGAAATGCCTGTGTCATCAGCAAAGCAAGATTTGTGACAGCCTTGAGGTAAATAAAGGAGATCTGAAGTGAAAATGTTATAAAGTATTGGCCCAAGAATGCTACCTTGAGGAACACCAGCTCTAACAGGCAATTGATCAGATTTAGAATTCTGATAATTTACTTGCAATGTTCTATCAGTTAAGTAGTTTTGAACTAATTTCATGATATAAAGCGGAAAATTGAACTTTTTCAGTTTCGCAATCAAACCTTCATGCCAAACACTGTCGAATGCTTTTTCTATGTCTAGAAGAGCAACTCCAGTGGAGCAGCCTTCAGCTTTGTTTGAACGAATTAAATTTGTAACTCTCAAAAGTTGATGCGTAGTTGAATGCCCATGGCGGAAACCAAACTGCTCATCAGCAAAAATTGAGTTTGTATTGATGTGAAGCATCATTCTATTCAAAATTATTTTTTGAAAAAGCTTACTTATTGAAGAAAGCAAACTGATTAGTCGATAGCTAGAAGCTTCAGTCGGATTTTTGTCTGGCTTCAAAATAGGTACGACTTTTGCATTTTTCCATTTATCTGGAAAGTATGCCAGATGAAAACATCTGTTAAATAGTTTTACCAAGAAAGACAAAGTACTCTCAGGGAGTTTTTTGATGAGGATATAGAAAATTCCATCATCACCTGGTGCTTTCATGCCAATTAACAGTCACGCTTACCACTACATCAACGGTGCCGGCATGTCGTTTAATCTATCAGTTTTGTTGCAGTGATAAGGCGAGGTGCCCATCGAAGTGCCGACATGTGGCATCTCATTGAACGATCATATTCTTATATGAGTAAAATCGTAAGTAAATTCCCAGTGACATTTTGGAAATCTCTTGAACTGATTGAATATTAACTAATATATTTAACTAAGTAAATCTGAACTAACATGTGTACCACATTTTCAATTGCGATTTGATTTTTAAGAAGAAAAAACTGTTTTTACGCAATAACCCAATTTGCAAATTGGTTCCTACAAAGAGTTTTCAGTCTACCGCTACCAAACAATGGAAATAAGATTGAGTTCACACGTATCCACGCACTATTTTGTAAGTCAACTTTATAATAAAAATGATCAACATTTGAAACTTGTTATGGAAAAAAGTGCGATTAATTTCCAAGTGATTTTTCCGTTGCGCATCTGTTGATGTCCTTTGAGCAAAACATTTAGCATACTACATTTCAACCTACTACAGATAGTCAAAGCAGTTATATGCCAAGAATGGAGGCATAAATGAAAATTAATTATCATTGAGCCATGAAACTCATATGTGAGCAATTTACTTTTATTGCTTTGTTTGTATCTGGCCTACCACTACGTTCAAAGCTCTATCTGGTGAATGCGCCAAACGATGGCCCAGTAATAATCAACGGTTTTGCTTCCTGCCGACTCGCGGATCGCAACGAGCATAAAAAAGTCATGATGCTGCTGCTGATAAGCTTTTTTTTCCTGGGTGATCAAACAAATGCAAATTGATTTAAAATGGGCTGCGTTTCAACTTTCTACTCTTTGTATAACCGTAACTGTCCGGATTTGCTCTCTGGTATGTTCGGAAAATACTGCTATTCCATTGAAAGCTGATAGTGAATGAATAAGTAAAACCACTCATTAAAGCATTGAAAACTCATAATAAGATTGTTCCTTTCGCTGCATTTTGCTCTTTGACACGTCATGTCCAAGAAAGAACAGAGCTGGGACAGGTTTTCAATTACTCATCCAGGAGATTCGATTAATATTAAAACTGGTGGAAGAGATAACTGGATTAACGCTGATTGATTTTTCTGATCCCTATAGAAAAGTTGATAATCTTCTGTAAGCTGTTGTAATTGAGCGAGACGAGAGAACGGAATTGATCTTTTCGTTATAACGGTATGCACGGTCGTTGAACCGCACTTATATTTTGGTAGTGGATTTAAAACATTTATCTGACGACGAACATTTACATGGAGACAATTTACTACATCTGTTTTGCCATTCCAGGGAAAAAAATACTAACTTTCAGAATGGGGTTATGTTTAACAAATTTGTTCCTATTCGGAAAATATTTGACCGGTATTATTTTATTCGTATATTTTTTTCTGGCTTGTTTTTTTTTTTGAATGACACATAATGAATAAATCTTTTTAAAACTGTTTTCAGATAATGTTTTTACATTTCTTATATTTTCAATGCATAAATAAAAACATATAAATGTTGTCCAAGCCGCTTTTGCGATACATTGTTACGGAAATACTATTAAAACTGCATAAAAGCATTATGATTGGGAAGTTAAAAAAATGATATAAACAGAGTGGACACTACTTCAGCAGCCGGGCTAATGCAAGCGCCCATGAATACTCGTGTCTACAAATACCAAGAACCAAAGTTGTCCGACTTTGGTTAGTCAATCTGTTTGTGAGGGACACTATTCTCATGCCACGGTCTTGAGGATGGTAGACTGACTTGTTGATAGTAGTTACTAGCTTCAACTGATTACATGTTAGTCGATTTACGGTCTCTAGTAGAAATGGTGAAGTAGACACAATATTGCCCTTAAAGTATGTATCAAATAACAACTTTCGAATTTTAGAAGGCGATTAAAAAATCTACAATAGATAATTCAACTGTTCGGAACCAATTTTCGTTTAAATTCTACGATGATTAAGCCTTGCTTCAAAAATGCTTCGACGCCCAACCGGATGGCATTACGGAAGTAGGCTGAAATCTCAGCCATAACCAATGAAAAGATTGATGCCAGCATGTTCTTTGGCCACGAAAATTATTGGAGTAGATCGTCCAACAAAATTATATCGGAGGTCTTCGGTACAACGTTGAACGTCAGCCAGTCCATCTCTTCCAGTGATACCTTGGCGTAATCGGTCGAGGCCGGGTCTGGATGGAAAGAACAGCAGCTTGGACATTTTGTTTTCGCTGATCGTCTGCCACAGAAGAACCCTCGGGAATTTAGTTTGAGAGATATGTTTGACTGCAACGCTTACCTCCTTGATGCGGGATGTGAAGTACCTGGTCCCCTGCCAATTGTTGCTGTCAAGCGTCAAGTAGGGGTTGGCCGCTCCTTCTGGGTGATTGTCTGTTTCTCAAACACGGCCAACATCGACTGACGGTTCCGTATAAGAACGTCCTTCATGCTGAGGTACTTTTTCATCGTTTGGCCGGTCCCTGCAATCTACCGGTCTAAGGGGGAATGATAAGGCTACCTCTTCAGCTTACGGTCGTGCAGAACCATTGGGCGACCGGAGCCGAGCTTACGTTCAATGCTTTCGTATATCTCCAGAAGGGAGAGGATGTGTAAATGCCTTCTCAGCTGTATCCGGTGGACACGAAGTGCCCCACGTTGCCCAGCTTCATCGCTCCGGCGTGGAGCTGACAGTACAAAAAAAAACCATTGACTGTTTTCGCCATGGCGCTGTTGCAAATCAACTTATAACGCTGTCAATTTTAATCTGTAAACAACAGGATTGTTACGATTAGAGACGCATAGGTGGCAGGGTAATCGCATGAAAATCACTAAAATCCGTCCAATTTTTTAGTGTGTACACATTTAGAAATGTTTAATTTTACACGAGACAAAGTTTTTCATGTTAAATTATTGCTCCAAAACAGAAACAGACGCAACTCGACAAAATGTGTGTATGGTTGAATAGATTTGTTCGTTCCTTTTGGCTGATTTTCATGTCCTGAAGGTCGCTCGCGTGTGTTGGTTGCAGGGCACCGAAATATACATGACTTTTTGGTAGAGTATACGTAATAGTTTTGTGGTATACGTTACAGAAGTCAGGTATCTTGTTCAACAACGATAAAATAACTGTATTGGAACGGATTGAAAACCCGGGCGTAAAGATGATCGCTGAGGTCTTCCACATTAAGAAGAAGGGAGAAAAGCAGACAGTGAATCTGCAACGCGAATGTGGCAACTTCAACTCAACATACAATGGACTATTGGCGGGGCAACGTAGTGAACGACACACACGAGAGAGAGAGAGAGAGAGAGAGAGGGAGAGAGAGAGAGAGAGAGAGAGAGAGATAGAGAGAAGAGAGAGAGAGAGAGAGATAGAGATAGAGAGGAGAGAGAGAGAGAGAGAGAGAGAGAGAGAGAGGGGGAGAGAGAGAGAGAGAGAGAGAGAGAGAGAGAGAGAGAGAGAGAGATGAAATGAACGACACCAATGACGAAACACGAAGATAAAACACGATGACGTAAACACTGGGTGGTGAGTGCACCATAGCTGTTAAAAAAAGGGTGGAATAGAAAACTTGACTAGTATAGTTTTGACGCAAGAATTAGGTAGGTGACAATCAGTAAGCTGTGAGTGATATATGTTCTAAACAAAAAGATTAAAAGTAATAAAGACTTATTTAGCCGTATGATGATGGCTGAAGAAATGAAAGCTGTTACACGTTACGCAAAAATAGCTGTTATTATTTTCGCCTTCACCGATAAAAATCAACCAAAAACCAAATAGTACAACTCCGCGGGGATTAAACCCACCAAATAAGTTTTTATTTAGTTGCAGTATAATATGATCTAACGGAATGGCTCACTATTAGGAAGGTAACCGAAGATAAGTTACATAACCAAGTTATCTTACGAATATATTCAGTGAAATGTTTTGATGGAAGAAATTAGAGAATACAAGGTTTGAAAATCGGTTGCCGAGAATAGTCAACAGTTTCAAGTCTAGCCTATGCAAAGAACATTGAAAATTAATTGCTTAAATATCTATGTGCAAAAACCGATTGTTATTTTAATTGATGTAAACATAGTTTGATTTCATTACTAATCAATTATGTTTTTATTGCGTACAGTGCGCCAAATTTAAATTATGATGTTTGTCACCGTAGGTAGTATGCAGTATAAAAATCCGGTTTTGAAAGCAAGAATGTAACTAGATTCAGTGCTTCAACTGTATTGAGATTGTATGACATTTAGGTAAGTACATGAAACAAAGCAGCGTATTGTCTACCACTTACAATTCGGTGGGCTTCTGCACTCTGTATAACCTACGACTATGCCTTCACTGATTTTGAAGTGACCTGAGCGTATTAATTTATTATTTGACGTTATCAATACTAACTAATTTCTTACTTGTTCTTCTTTCAGCTTTATTCTGACGGTTCAACGGATTGGATGTAAGCTCGAGCAACGAATTGCAGAACTGCAAAATCAACCAGTTAACTACGCTCTACAAAAGGAAATTCAAATTCTAACCTCAATCTTCGATTCAACTCAATAAGCTTTGTATTTGCTCTAGGATTCTTATTTATCACTCGTATAATTCACTCTATTATTTCAACAACGATGTCTACGCTTCAATCTCAAAGTTTATAATGCTGACTGGCTCGCGGGCGTAACACGAAGAGTTGACAGACCGTTGACATCTGTCATTCTAGACCGTCGACATCTGTCGCTTTGACGACTCACGGAACTCCCTTCAGAAATGCCAGTGAGCAGGGTGGCCAGCTATACTGTTCCTGTTGTAACATTCTCCCCTGGGTGTAGTCCGGAGTCTTCCAGATCTTCACGATTCTCCTTCACGTCTAGTAGCGCCAGTCGCGACACCGGCCTGACAAATGTCTTTCTCCCGATCATCACCATTGCTTGACGATGCCGACCATATCGATTGGGTATAGTGCTGACGATCCGTCCACGTTCCCATCCACTACGTCTGGACGGCTCGGCGACCATAACCAAGTTCCCGCCTTTTAATACTCGAGTCTCGTCGAACCATTTCGTTTGCTGACGAATCACCGGCAAGTATTCCTTCAACCAACGTCTCCAAAATACTTCCAGCTGTCCCTCGATTAGTGCCCTCGATCTCCCAAGAATTTCACGGCGACCTTGTTCGCTGTAATGGATTGCTGTCTCGCTCCACCCTCTTGCTTTGACCCCATTAGAGCTCAGAAGAAGGTAGTGATTTGGGGTCAGTGCTTCAGCTTCCTCTGTTTCAATAGGTAAATACGTCAGAGGCCTCGAATTGACAACACTCTCTTCCTCCACGACCAACGTCTGTAGCCCCTCGTCGTCAAGCTTCCCTTCAGTGTATGCTTATCCCATGGCTGCTTTTACGGATTTTACCAGTCGTTCCCACGCTCCTCCCATGTGGGGTGCCCCAGGTGGTATGAAGCTCCACTTCGTATCGACTCCGGTGAATGTCGCTGACAGTCCCTGGCTAATCTGTTGTCGTAATATACGTTCAGCTCCTTGAAAATTTGTTCCATTATCGCTGATGAACTCCACTGAAGGTCCTCGGCGGCTCACGAATCGTCGAACACACGATATGCAGGAATCGGTTGACAACGTGAAAGCGACCTCGAGATGGACCGCTCTCACCGTCAAGCAGGTGAATAAAGCGATCCACCGTTTGACATTTAATCTTCCTAGTTTTACCAGTAGCGGTCCGAAATTGTCTACTCCCGTATGCGTAAAGGCACGTTTGTGGTGAGCAAGTCGTGCCGGCGGAAGAGGCACCATCGGTGGGATGACTGGTCTAGCACGATGAATTTTACAGAAGCCGCAGTCTCGGCTCACATTTTTAACCACTAAGCGAAGTCTTGGTATTAAGAAAACCGGGCGAACCTCGTTGACCACCGTCTCCGAATTGCGGTGATGGAATTGTTTATGTTAATGGTGCACTAGGAGCTTCGTAACTCTATGCGCTCTCGGTAGAAGAATAGGATGCCGTATATTGTAATCAACGTCTTTAGCTGCTCTGATTCGGCCACTCTCACGTAGTAATCCGTTGTCGTCCAACAGTGGCACTAGTCGGTAGATTGAACTGCTTTTCCCTATGACTTCCTGTCCGGTCAAGTTTGACGTTTTGTGGATAATCACGTTTTTCACGTTGACCATCGATAATGCCGCCACTTCCGGGGCCGGAACTTGATGATCGGAGAATCGAGGATATGCATCTCTGAACCGGCTAAATTCTACAAGAGGCTCGTAGAAATGGTGATGAAGAACCGAAGCACGCATTTCTTCAGTAGTGGCGATCAATGGTTCTTTGGAGCGGGGCCACTCATCTTCTGGTAGCTGTAGAAAATTTGGTCCGTGGAACCATCTGCTGTTGTGGTTGAAGTACGGGCCACTGCCCCATTTGGTTGCTTCATCGGCTGGGTTCAACTTTGACGGCACCCAACGCCACTCATTCACCGTTGTATGTTCTAGTATCTCGCCTACCCTGAATGACACAAATTGCCGATAGCTTCTGGGGTCAGCTTTGATCCACGCAAGGGCTGTTCTAGAGTCCGTCCAGTACACTGTCTTCGAAGTAGGAACTTGGTTGTTTTCTCGGATGAATCTCGACCACCGTACACCCAGGACGCACCCTTGCAGCTCCAGTCTGGGGATCGACCAGGGTTTCAGCGGAGCTACTTTGGATTTAGCGGCGATGAGACAACACTGTGGTTTACCGGCCTTTTCGGACGTTCTCAGATATATCACACAAGAATAGGCTACCTCACTCGCGTCGACGAACACTTGGTATTCAGAATCCTGGTACGTATCCAGGGTAGCGGAACGGAAATAACATCTCGGGATTCGGATTCGTCCAATAAACTCGATCTTTTGGATCCACTTCTGCCACTTCCTGAACACTCCGTCGCTAACCTGTTCATCCCACTCCGTACCTTCTCGCCATGGATGATGAACGGCGAAAGTAATCCCAAAGGATCGAACAGAGTCATTACACACCGCAGTAATTGTCGTTTCGTCGGCCGTGTAGTTGTGTGGATTAATGTTTGCACTTCGTCACTCATCTGAGTGGAAAAACTCAACTCGTCATTCAACGGGCTCCACAGTATACCGAGGACCCTCTCTGTTCCCACACCACCGACGAGATGCAGGGTTTTGTCTGCTTGGGGTTGCACTTCTACTAGCTGATGTAGCACGGCGCTGCTGTTTGACCGCCAATTGTGCAACTGGAACCCTCCTTTTCCATTAACGATCCTGACCTCACGTGCCACTTCAGCTGCTTCTTCTTCTGAGCCGAAGCTCGCCAGATAGTCATCGACGTAATGATCGTCGATAATCGCTTTTGCCGCGTCGGGATAAAGCTTACGATATTGCTCGGCGTTGTGGTTTTTGACAAACTGGGCTGATGCTGGCGAACAGGCTACCAAAGGTGGCAACGTCCATCAGGTATATGTATGGTTGGCTTATCCGAAGGATTGTCACGCCACAGGAAACGCTGCGAGTTTTTGTCTTCCTTTCTAATGCGGATTTGGTGGAACATCTTCCGAATATCAGAAACAACCACGACATCATACTTACGAAAACGAAACAAAATAGCAGAAAGTGAAGACAGCTGATCTGGCCCTTTTAGAAGTTCACTGTTCAACGAGACACCATAAACCTTTGCGGCCGCATCCCAGACGACTCGCACTTTACCAGGCTTTTTATATTTTATAACCGCCCCGATTGGGAGGTACCATATCCTTTTTGGGCCTGCTGTGGCGATATCTGCTTCCGTTGCTTTATGCGCATATTTTTTCGCCTCATATTCACATATTTGGCGGTGGAGATTATCCCTCAAACCCGGATCACGATCCATCCGACATTCAAGGCATTCTAGGCGCCGCAGTGCCATGATGTAGCTGTTAGGGAATTCAACCTGGTCCTTCTTCCAGATTAGTCCGGTCTCGAAATGGTTGCCCACACGTCGGGTGGAATTCGCCAGTATCATCAGTGCTCTCTCTTCCTCCTTCGTCAATGACTGTACGGCCGGAAGCGTTCCTGTTTCTTCAATGGTGAAAAACTGCTTAACCGACTCGTGGAGATCCACATCGCTGGAGCACACACACATGTGGAAGTTGTATGAGTCACTAATAGAAACTCCCCGTGGTCCGTAAACACACCAGCCTAACCTAGTCTTTACTGCTACCGGACCCGTTCCATCTCCTTCTCTAACCTTCAGAGGTAACGCCAGGCGCAAATTATCGATGCCGATAAGGATCTTCGGTCTAGCGTTCTGGTAGCTACTAATCGGTAAACCTTTCAAATGTGTGTGTTGTTTCGCTGCTTAATCAACCTGGAAACTCGGGCTCGGGAGGCTAAGGTTGGTAACTGTTCTTGCGTTCACCAGCTTGTGTCGCTTGCCATTCAGGAATCCCGCTATCTCGATAGTGATCTGTTGTGATTCTTTTTCCAAACGAGAAGTGTTTCCAGTCCACCGTAAGCACAAGGGAAGCGGGCTGCCTTGTACCATAGACTAACTCTAAGACCAGTAGGTCCCGAACAAATACGATTTTTTTCTTGGCTCAGTCAGTACTAGAACATCGGTCCCAAGCTCGGTCCCAAGCTCAAAGATTCGCCCCTAACAACGTAGCTCACACCAACACATTCTCAAATGTTGTGTCAAAATAACATAGTGAATCAAAACAACAACCAAGATACTAGTACCGGAAGGTACCGAAAAGCGCAAGAATTATTGCAAGGTGCAGACTGCAAGGTATACTTCGGAACTAGGGGTTCAACAACAGTGAACCAATTTCAAATCGCTAGTTGCACATTGATTGTTGCTTGTACTCCGAGTGAAGTGGCCAGGTCACTCTCAGCTAATGTCAAATCAGAACCTTCGTCGAGAAATGCGAATGTGCTAACCGATCCATTATTCCCGTACAGGGTTACGGGAATGATTCTAAACAGCGTCGATGATGATAAGAGCCGATGAGTTTGGTTCTCTGCCACCTGGAACCGTGACGTAGGCTGGCTTGGAGGACCTCTGGGTGAGTGTAGGAGTCTATGGTGTCGAAACTGACATCCTTGAATGTCGCAGGTCTTCTTATCTCGGCAAGCTCTCCTGCCGTGGCTGAATAAGCAACTCTGGCACAAGCCTAGTTCTCTAACTTTCCTCCAGCGCTCATCAACGCTTAATTCTTTGAAGGCATTGCATTCGCGCACTCGATGTCCAATTTTATTGCAAAAAATGCAATCGACTTTCTTTGGCTTGTCTTCATTCACTTTCTTTGCGGAGTCTCCTGATGGGTTGGATGTATCCGTTGCGTGGGAGTTGACAAAGGCTTTGCTCTTGGATCGCTCACATGCACCGCTGTGCTTTGCCTCAGGTTCGAACGTCACTACGCTTGTGGCGTCCTGTACTACACATGCCATGTAGTCGCCGAACGTTTTCAAGTCTACATGCTGGAATCCACGTTTATATCCTGCCCACATCATCCTTCGGTCGGCGGGGAGCTTCGCTACCAGTTCTTATAGAAGGGACGGATTAGACAAGTGAGCGCGTTCATCCGCTGCTTCCATGTGGTCGTACAACGCCTGTACTGCCATGCCGAAATCGATAAGTCCTTCCAACCTATCGGACTGTGGTGCTGGAATTTCCCGGATTTTGCGGAGCAGCGCATTTATTAATAGCTCCGGACGTCCAAACCGCATGCGAAGGGTTCCAATCACCTGAGGAACAGCTGTTGACAACACCAACCTACTTCGGACCGTTTCAAGCGCCGCACCGGACAGGCATCGTTGTAATCGCAGCATATTTTCTCCATCCGTAAAACCACAGGCTTCTGTAGTATAGCGGTAGTTTGATATGAAGGTCGGCCATTCTGCTGGGTCGCCGGAGAATCGGGGAAGATCTTTAGCCAGGGACTGCCTCGCGGCTAACTGCTGCTGTGTCGGCGCAACTCGGGCTGGAGGGGGAATCACTAGATATTGTTGCACATTTTCTGACAGACGAGGGGGCGAAGACGGTTCGATCAAAACGGTAGAGCTCGCGGGGGGAATTCGCGATTGCTCATCGTACTCGTTACGCACCGATTGACAGCGGGGAAAAATCGGAAAATTTGACTCACCTGGATGCGCGTGTGTATTTCGCAGCAACCCACATGTGTTGTCAACATACAATCTGGTTTCTCCCGAGCGCGCGTGAGATCGCAGAGGTGTGTTCTTCAACAGTTACAGCGGTATTTGTAAAGGCTTGACGCTTACCTCACGGTCCAAAGTCGTTCGGACGACTTCCAAGGGGCTGACTTACCAAGTCGGTGTAGTTTACGGATTCCTTAGTGGCCAGACATCATCTAGCGCATTTTCTTCAGAAGCCGTATGCAGATTCCGAGTTGGTTTCGGAATAGTTCCAGTTGGTTTCGTTGAGCTCGCCTTGTTCTTCGGTGGCTGCTGCGAAGACATGCCGTTGTCCGGATTCCTTTCATTTTCATTGCCCTGGAACTGTTCCAATAGTTTTCGGCAAAACTCCAGCTGTGCGCGTAGATCCGATAACTCGTCAGGCCCCTGCAGGGCTATTTTCGAACCCGCTTACGCCTCGGCAACAATGCATGACCTCCATTGTCATGGTTGTCTACATTTACAAAACCGTCGTTGTCCTCTTGTTCACCCAGTACATTGTCAATTAATTGTTGTTGTTCATCAAGATGGCGACGTTGTATCTCTAATTCACATCGAGCTCGTCCATCTGCTGCCGCTCAACTAGTTGGCTTAGACATACCGAAAACGCCGATGTAGCACTGGAACGACTTGTTCCGCTTCGTACGGAAACAACCTCGGAACACTTTACGCACACCCAAGACCTATCTTCAACACTGTCATTAACTCCCGCACATGTATAGTGCTCCCATTGTCACATTGTACCATGTTTTCTGCTCAATCCGGGTGCTGGCATGACACACAACTGGATGATTCCTCGTTTACCGGTCCTCGAGAACTATCCATCCGATGTAAACCTTCCATTGAAGACGAATTTTGAAGATTGTCACCGTAGGTAGTATGCAGTATAAAAATCCGGTTTTGAAAGCAAGAATGTAACTATATCCAGTGCTTCAACTGTATTGAGATTGTATGACATTTAGGTAAGTACATGAAACAATGCAGCGTATTGTCTACCTTTTTACAATTCGATGGGCTTCTGCACTCTGTATAACCTACGACTATGCCTTCACTGATTTTGAAGTGACCTGAGCGTATTAATTTATTATTTGACGTTATCAATACTAACTAATTTCTTACTTGTTCTTCTTTCAGTTTTATTCTGACGGTTCAACGGATTGGATGTAAGCTCGAGCAACGAATTGCAGAACTGCAAAATCAACCAGTTAACTATGCTCTACAAAAGGAAATTCAAATTCTAACCTCAATCTTCGATTCAACTCAATAAGCTTTGTATTTGCTCTAGGATTCTTATTTATCACTCGTATAATTCACTCTATTATTTCAACAACGATGTCTACGCTTCAATCTCAAAGTTTATAATGCTGACTGGCTCGCGGGCGTAACAGAAGAGTTGACAGACCGTTGACATCTGTCATTCTAGACCGTCGACATCTGTCGCTTTGACGACTCACGGAACTCCCTTCAGAAATGCCGGTGAGCAGGGTGGCCAGCTATACTGTTCCTGTTGTAACAATGTTTTTTTGAAATTGGAAATATCTTCGCAACATCATGGGATCCCAGTAGTGAGCAGCAGTTTCTGCTAGAACCTAAGATGTGGAGAGAAAGTATCGATAGGTCCGATAGAGCTCGCCAGGTTATGAAATTGAATAGAAGTAGTTTGAAATTGAGCGGAGGGCTTTGTTTTGGCAGTATTTCGAAGCAAACACAGGCACTTTTGCCAAACATCCCACTGCGTGGTAGGTCAAGGCAGGGGCGGATCCGCCACCTTGACTAGTAAAAATGTCTGCATCTTATCGCGCTCAAACACCTCCAATGGCACAGGATGGTTCTAGCGATGTGAAATCTCTGTTTTTAAACTCCCTAAAGACCACTTGTGATGGGAATCAATTTACAATTAGAGTTTTTTGTAAAATAAAACTTCTTATTTTTACCAGTAATATTTTTCTATGTACAACTTAAAATACATTAGTATATTAATGATATCGATTATTTATCTTAATGCAAAAACATTCTAGAGGTAACAATAGAACTTTATCATCTCTGCCGTGTGTTGTGGGTCAACAATAATTGAATTTGTACCGTCAAAAAGCAAATCACCCTTGACAACATCTGACATGCAGTACACTCACAATAGGTTTGGTTAATCGATAAATCAATGTTAAATAAATTTGCAGTTGACTGCCACGTCCCATGGCTCTGTTTCATGTTCGCGACTAGGTAATGCAGTTTGTGCAATTCCAGCCAGGTGGGTTCGCTTGGTAGGAAGGTACATATATACATATTTAGCAACGTAGCAGTAGGACACGGTCGTCGTTGTAGTTTATAGAACATTAAGCATTGCTTAGCTGACTGGGACACTGACTGGATTGCCTCCCAATGTCGCCGCCGACATGTTACGTGATGATGTCAAATAAATGTATCGAAATCGAAATTGTGAGAACTTCATGTAGTACGAATCAATGACTTGTTTTTGGTGTCACTGCACTATAATACGACTGCTATATATCCCGCTCTTCCTTCCTTCCTGAGATCAGGCCCCCCTCAAACAATTTTGCTGTAGAATTCAGTAGACGTCAAGCAAAGGGTGGTGATAGCGATGATCATACCGGGGGACCTACGGTGGAATGTTTGCTGAGTATCAACCCGATTTCTGTACAGGTAGGAAGGTACAACAATGCCAGCATGAAACTGAAAGGAGCACATCGGAACTGCAGGCTCGGGGTGAGAGCGTGTTTGTGGTTATTGGTTTTCGGGTTTGATGGCGTGAAATCTAGATTGTGTGGAAATGTTCGAAAATTAAATACTACTAAATTCGAACATCCAATGATTGTTGGACGGCAGCGCAACCGCAACCGAGATTTCATGTCCCTGGTCCACGGTGCCCACGATATTGCCAGAAGAGTATGTTGTCAATACCTGCATGGCATGTACAGTCCAGGCGGTGGTCAAAGGTGGCACACTGGTGGTTGTAGATTTTAATTATTGAAAGCAAACACGGAGGCTGTCTGGAACGTCAGTAAACATGTCATTATGTTGGAAATTTAATTCGCTATGTGACGATTATTTTTATCTTATTGTCGAATTTAAGATATCAGAAGCCTCCATTTACTTTGCAGTATTTAAAAAAAACGAAAGGGTGAGTTAGGTCAGTGACATAGCTGCAAAGTTGACGTAGGACTGCTTGTTGATGTGAACAAATTGCTGTCATCGGATTAATACATTTCTACTATATTTTATTCAGTCTAAAGAACCATGAAACCCTATGATATTAGTGGGAGGCTTTAACACATCGGTAAATTAGTCCCGGGTCTAAGTAGGAAAACATTTTTTTTTGCCAAAATTCATTTTTATTCATCATTATAATCTCCTTTTAGAGTGATACAATCATTCCAACGTTTCTCTAGCTTTTCGATACCACCGGTGTAAGTAGAACGATTTATCGAGACCTTCAAAATATGCTTCAGTTCCAGCAATCACTTCCTCATTTGAGCCAAATTTCTTTCCACGGAGCATCTTTTTGAGTTCTGCGAAAAGCCAGTAGCCGCTGGGGGCCAGATCTGGAAAATACGGTGGGTGCAGTAGCAATACGAAACGCAATTCGACCATTTTTGCGGCTGTTTTTATTGATTTGTGACAAGGTGCATTGTCTTGGTGAAAGAGCACCTATTTCTTCTTCAAATGAGGCCTTTTCTGGGCGATTTTGGTCTTCAAACGATCCAACAAACCGATATAATAGTCGCTGTTGATTGTTTTTCCATGTTCCAAGTAGTCAATGAATAAAATTCCATGCGCATCCTAAAATACAGAGGCCTTTCCAGCCGATGTTTGAGTCTTTTGACGCTTTGGACGGCTTTCTTCATCTGCACGCCACTCAGTTGACTGCCGATTTGATTCCGGAGTGAAGTGGTGAATACATGTTTCATCCATTGTGATGTATCGACGTAAAAACTCCTTCTTATTTCGCGTGAACATCTCCAAACAGCTCTTTGAATCATCGACTCGTTGCTGTTTTTGCTCTGGTGTAACCAAATGCGGCACCCATTTGGAAAACAGTTTATTCATACCCAAATGTTATGTTGGAGTAAACATTACCTTATGATACCTCCAGAGTGTCAGCTATCTCTTGCAACTTCACTTTCCGATTGCCCATGATGATTTTCAGGTTCAGCATCATCGGTGTCCGTACGACCGTCGTTTTCGCTGGGGTAGAGTCCGGATAACATTTTTCAAGCCAAGCTTTGGCTTGAACGGTATTTTTTCCTAACAAAAAGCAATGATATATTAACACATTGTATTTAAGAATAACATAAGTAGCGTCACTTTAACTCGATAAAAAATAAACCAAACGTCATGAAATTTTTACAGTAATCTTTTGAATGTTGGCAATTTCGAAAAATCATATGAATATTTTATAAGTGGCGCCATCTGGTAGTTAGGCCTGGAACTTATTGACCGATGTGTTTCTATTGGTTCTCCACGAAAATTTATAGAAACTGCAGTTCAGGTCGAATTAACTGTTAATAATATTTTATTTATTGAATATTCAACTTGAACTTCAACTTGAATATTCACATTGAACATAGAGCGCATTACAACGAACAACTTAACCTAACACCCAGTGGACCAGTATGGACATTGTCGTTTTGCGAAAAGTTCGATTGGCTGGAGCGGGAATCGAACGCTCACTGCAGGGCAATCGCTTGAATGACGGGTGACGCCGCTAACCACTTGACCACGAAGATGACGTGGGCGATTGATTTGGCCATTTTCTCCGGGACGTGGCTTTTTAAGCAACGCCATGTTGAGCGTGGTAATGAAAATTTCGATGAGCTCAAGAGAAATTTCAATCAAACATACTCTTTAGTCGGTAAATTGATTTGATCGTCCTGAAACGGACGGATTTTAGTTGTTTACGGAGGGAACATGGTTCGCGATTGAAATTTTCTTCTCAGTCTTCTTGGGCTGCAGGACGTTTGGCAGGACACCATTCTGTGAAATGGTCACACAGGAGAAAAGTTTTTTTCAGCTCCTCGTCGTGCAGCTGGCCAGCTCCAGGTGACGTGGGATGATTCTGGTCTTCTTGTTTTCAAGGGCGGCGTTTTCTACTAACGTGCTCATCGAACACGTCTGTTGCATAAGGATGTACAGCGAGAACTGATGGTTGGTCGGTCGTCCCCACATGTTTGATAATCGCTGGCACGGTAACTGTGGCTGTACAAACCAATCAGAGCGTGGCGCAGATATGATGTCACTTTCGACCAATAGCTTTGTGCGTTCAGACATATATTTTTTAAGTACTTTTTAATTAGTTCATACATATAATGAATTAAGTTAGCATCAGGGATTCAGCTTTGATGTTCTACCTTTCGAATGAAATACTCAAAAATTTCTCTGGGTCAGAGAGGAGATATTATTGTTCAAAATCTCCAAACCTGCGTACGCTTTCGATTTCAGAAATTTTGAAACGGCGCCCCTATACAGGAATAGAAAAGACGTAAGTGCAACAAAAAAAAAAAAAAAAATGAAAAGCAGTTTAACTAGAAGCTCGCGTCGTTCTGATCCATTTTCAATTCGACACAAAATGACACGAGTTTTTTTCAATCTTAAATAACTGCTTTATTTATCGAAGATGCACCAACCTTAATTGAACCGCTAACAGACGGTCAAGCTCGGACAAAACAATTTAAATTTGTTGTGTAGAATTTCCAATCTAATTACGTTGGAGTCGTCTTGCACAGTAGCGCTGCCTAGTCAATTTATTGCTACATTAATACTGGCAGTTTGACTGGCAACCCATTTTTCCCTTACCAATAAAAACAAATCTGTGGCGCCATCTTTTAGGTTATTGCTACTTGATATCTTGAGGGAAGCAATGCTTTTACACAATTAAATGAGATGAACTCAAACGTCTGTCTGCGATGGAACCGTAGAAAATTGAGAATGTTGCAGCTTTAATTAAGGCAAAAAACTTGCAAGCACACACATACAATTCAGAAGTTACAATTTTAGTATGTAATTGATTGCCAGTTTGCTATTGATTGCATGCTAATGTATGATGTATGAAACTAAGTCCGACAGCAATGGGCTCTCCTCTCTGTTAGACTTGATCAAGCTCTAATAACCACTGATTATCCTAATCATGCCATTGTATGAAGTGCCAAAAAGGGATTGGGTGGATCGATAGGCAACATCACTTAAACGTTTCCACAGTGATAAAAAGAATCTCCTTCCAACAGCAAGATTGAACAATTGGTTATAAGAGCAAGCTATCTAACATGAGGATGTCCCAATGGGCGGGGAGAAGAGTCCGCCCTCTATTCACAAACTGTTAGCAATGGGGAGTTGGCATTCCCACTCTCCCCATCCAGAGTGCTTCAATCGGGTGCCCTGATGGTCCCTCCCATTCCCATGAAATATTTATATAATAGTGTCTATATTTATTATGTATTTATTTATAATTAATTTTATATATATTTATTTATATATAATATTATGTATTATATTTATAATATGTAAATGAAAAATACTACAAATATTCGTATCTATTATACATGATCATTCGGTGGATGCTGAACTGCAAGAAATGTTGTATAGTGTTAAATTGTAGAGTTCTGTTGTTCGGCGCTCAAGCATGCTTTTGTTCGTTTCCAGCGATAGCAGCAATTCACCAAAATCTTGATTTGAGGTATGTTGAAAAAGTTTGTTAAATCTATTGAAAGTTTACAAAATTAACATTTATACATTTTAATTTATTGTTGCCATGGTCACTATTTGCTGCTTGATGCTGTTTTTATATTAGCAATCCGCTTTTATTTTTGCTGGCCTATTAGTTATTGTTCCTAAGTTAGAAAAACAGTCAAGATTTAATTGAAAGGGAGTTAAAGACAAATGGACATAAAAAACAATCAGTAATGTTTAAATCATCAAGTATTGACAAAGATTGAACTGTTAAATCAGACACTATCCAAATGGCACACAGCGCTGCATGAATCGGATCAGCTCAGATTTGGTCAAATGTCCATTTGCAAACCGGAAATGAAAAATACATTCAGTAATAAGTGCAAAAGCCTACCACAGATTCCGATGCAGCTTCTTGTATTCAAAGCACTAGATACTTCTTAATCATAAGGGGAGAAGACAGGATCAAAAGTATAAGTAATAATAATTATTGAAAAGTATATAGGGAAACTGCTCCCATATTAATCTCATTGTTCCTATATTCATCCTACGATGAATCAAACAATTGGGCAGTTGAAAGATCGGTTTCGTTTTCTAATAATGTTTGCTCACGTTAAATAACTATAACAAACATTACTAACTAATTCCGTCACGTGCATATCGTTTTATTTCAAGTAAGATGAATATAGGTACAATGAGATTAATATAGGTACATCTTCCCTATGTCCTATAAGGTAAAAATTACAATATTATTAAATCGAGAAAACACAAGTAATGATAAAAATGGTAATGATGATGATAAAGATGAATGATAATGGTAATGAATATACAATGTCATATAAGATAATACATACATTGAAGGGATTTTATAATATGAACTGACAATTCAGCCAATGATGACAGCAAAAAAAAAGGAATTTTCAATTTTCAATTATTTTACAATAACGGATGACCTGGAAGACCTGAGATACAACATACAAAAGACAGTACATCCCAAATTTCGATAACCTGAAACCAAGTTATGCAATAATGCAACAACATGCAATAATATACTATCATATCATAACAAAAAAAAAGAAAAAAAATGTATTTTGCCTCTATTTCCCGTAATGTCCTTCCATGTTATTAGGGTGGATCTAAGGCAAGGATGATACCAAAGCGCGCTGCAACTACGAACCTAATGTTAATAGTAAAATTCTCAATGTGACCTCCAGGCACACGATCCTCTGTAGCAGGTGGAAAAACTACTTGAACTGATAATTCCACAAAGGAACTGACTCTTAACTTTGGGTCTTGACCAAGAATCCCTACTGAGCCCTTTTGAAACGTCAAGCCGTCCAGTTCAGCGCAAGGGCTATTGTTCGCATGCTAATATATATACAGGTGTTTTTCAATGTGTCATTTCTAGCAAAATTTGTCTTGAGACTTTTCAAATTGCTTCAGTTCGTTGAATAACTAGACCGTTCTTTGATCATAACTACACAGTTCGAGGAGAATTTAATTAATTTTAACATATTTCTTCAAAATTTGATTTGACTTCCGGCCCGGAAATAGCACGGTTACTTTCCGGTTAAGCCAAATGTGCGTAAAACAACGAAATTGTTTGCAGTCTTTCTTGCGCCATACTACAATGTTTGCTATGTTTCACACAACAGGCTGTAACAAGCGTTATCTGGCTAAAATTTACTTGAAATATCCCATTATTTTCTGCCAAATCTGACATTCCTCACAAAACTCAATGTTACTTTTTATCTGTGTACGTTTCCAAAAAAAGCCTGTTTAAAAATGCTATTCATAGTAAAAGAATGTTATAAGACTATAACGGTTTGCTTAATTGCTATGGTGCCTTTGACAAAGTTTTAAATAATGATTGAACCATTGTGTTAAAAGTATGTTCTGTGAATAAAAAAAACTCAAAACAAATAAAACAAAATATATCCAAAAATGTAAGTTTCTTAAAATAAATCAAATATATTTCTCATTCATAACTTTCAATAATTTATACTATTTTTATATGTAACAGCTCAAAATGTGTGTGAGTGTTTTTTTTAAATTATTCTCTGTTACTGATCAGAATAAGTGTAATTGCACAGAACCACAATTTCGCTCAAGAGTCACCCACTATAGATACATTTGCGTTTCGTTGACGTAAATTTGACAGAAATCCTATGGGACAACTGTCAAATTCATGCAAATGCACCGGAAACGTATCAGTTGTGGGCCAACCATCAGCGTATGGTTTAGCTGTCAGTGGATCCTTTCACCCAATGACGTCTATATAAGGCCTGGCCAAACGCACTGCTTGCTTGAATTGGAAGCAAAAATAATGTAAACATTGTTGAGCCAACGAGTAATGACGTAACACTATTCAACTTTCTATGGGCGTGCATTGATTTAGATTAAAAAAAATGGTTTAAACATAAATTATTTATGCTGAATTGTGGAAATAATCATGATACATATGCCTTTTATTGGTCAGAAGCATTTCCTCCCGATTATATTAGCATTAGCAGTGACGTTTGCACACCTCGTGGATGGAGCTACGATGAGGAATAATTCGTTGAAGACATTGCATGCCACCATGAAACGGAACCAGTTAATGATACGTTTCTTCACGCAATAAATACACGGGGAACCCACGTAGTCTGCAGTTGATATCAAAGAAAAGCGAAATGAATAGTCGGAGAGAATAGTTAAACAGAATGCCCTGTTTGGTGTGCTGAACAAAAAAATATGTAAAACGGTCGTTGGGAGCATCTAGTCTAAGAAAATTACGTGATGCTCCATTTCTCTTCAAGCGGTTGAGACTTAAGCATTGACTATAGTCCTAGCCCCTTATGGCTTATGGTTATAGCGCCATTACTCGCTCTCTGAAACGAGAAGAATGTCTGATAATATAAGACCGGGCGGTGAAGAAACCTTATCGCATTCTCTGATGTGATCTTCATATGACTTTCATCGCGAACAATGATTTGTTTTTTTCTATGTCCTTCACAAAAACTATAACTTAATCTTATAAATCCACAATTTCTGATTATAAAGCAAAAAAGTAAAGTTTGGGTTACAAACCTACTTATGGCACAAAACGATCTACAACCAATAGCTCTGAATAATTTAAAGCTAAATAAATAGTTCACCTTGCCTGTAACCAGTACCATATAGTTGTTTAACGTTTTTGATTTATAATGTGCAATGATCTTATTTTCATCATAGTTTACAAACCTGTCATAAAACTTCTCTAATCTTAAATGCCTGAAACAAAAAGAAGTATCAGGTGACAACCATAATTGCATTGATATAACGTATCGCCTCTTGTCCGCCTAAGTAATTGATATGCCTTTTTTTTGGAAACTTCACCGAAATAAATCTTGATGAGCTTTTTAGGACACTACAATTGCGCAGAGAACTGTAAAATTTTCACGACACAATTTCGTTCTACAACTTACAACTAAAAGATGTCCGTCGAGACCAGTCGAACTTGAATGAGAAAAGTATGCCGCAAAGAATTCAACAAGCAGAGTGGCACTCGACACTGAAGGAGCCTGTAAGTCGTAGACAAAACAGGCCTATCTGTCAAAAGATAAGCTTTTTATCTAGTGGAATTTAAAGAAATTTGCTGTGGTTACTAGTAATATTTAGATGGAGAAAGTGAACAAGTGAAGTGATCGTTTTAACTTTTCTAGTTTTTCGAACAGAATGGGGCTGATATGCAGCAATATGTGCTCCAGCTTGATAGACACATTATATTGTTAGAAATGATTTAGTAAATTATGCATATTACACGAAAATTACCAAAAATAAATTGCACAATAGATAGCAAAATTGGCTCAACCAAGGAAAACATTATTTTAACCTCAATCATTATTTTTCTGGTTTGGATACTTACAAAGTGTAATGGTGATCGATTGGCCGCGGTGACTTAATAAGATTGCCAAAAGGGCACCAAATCACTCTGACAGAGTTGCCGCTGGACACCAGTTATTTCTTTGAGGAGTTCCACAGAGCACACTTTCAAATTCTGCAATATTTTTGGCAGACTCCCCAACTCACCGAACGGGGTAATGGATTCCTTTAGTCTCTGGTAAATCTTGCACCCACATAATCTCTTCATAATAATATAATTGAAAGTAAAAAGGAGTAAAATGGAAAGAGCTCACCCAAATTTCAAGAACGTCCACGTTCCGCATCGTAACCACAGTGATGATTATCCATAGTCGGTTCGTCAGCTTTTTATATCAGTTGAGGTATTCTCTAGACCAAACACCCCCGAGTAGTAGTTCCTCTTATCAGGCTGAACTCTCAGCTCCCCTGTCACACAGCGCTTATCAATCATTCCAGTAAGCCTTCCAGTTCCGGACACACTAGGGTCACACGCAATCATATATCAGAACCAGTTCTCGCACAATTGCGTGACTACAGATGATCCGGGCGGACTTCCTCTTTTTGATTTTGGAAGCAATCGACACATTTCACTATACATCCTGGGGCCACATCGTTGCTGGTGGAATGTCAAATGAATTGCTCACGAACAAAACAACACTCATCACATCTTGGGCTATTGCCCCTTTTCGAACTCAAAAGGGTTAGATAAAAATAATAGTTTTCAGCGATTGTAAGAGAAAATTATACCCAAAAATTTCAGCACGAAGCAAAACGTGACAGCTCAGCATTTCCTATCGATTATATGGGTCATTTATAATGAGTTTAACTGAGTTAATTGAATTTCTGCCACATAAACCTTCAAAAGCTTGGACTTGACAATCAAGTAGCGATGTAGAGCTAATTTTCCGTCATCGATAGACTGGAATCGGTTGAAAAAGTAAGTTTTTCAGCGCACACTATAAACAATCACGGAGCGTACGAATAAACAAAAAAATATGACGTAACACTCTCCGAGCGCTTGTGTAGCGTATATGGAGCACGATGGTCATGAACGTATTTAGTTCATTTCACTAATATTGTTGTGGCAACTGGTCCAGACCTTATTAAGACGTCACCTTCGCGTTGACGTGCATATTGTTTACTTTTAAATTGAAGCAATCAAAAAGGGAACATGCAAAAAACAAGATGAGAAACAAGTGGTGAAAGTATACAAGAGGGAAAGGGTACAACATGTCGGTCAGAGATGTTGCCAAAAAAGTGGATGTAGCTAAGTCAACTGTGCTGGACATTAAAGTGAGATGTGGACTGAGATCATTCAAAGCACAGAAGAAACCTCGCCGAGATGATAAAGGGCTTGAAAATTTGATATGGCATCTTGCCACTACTCAACAGTGAGGAAAAAATGGTACTTGGATAATAATGACATGGTGGTAAATAGAGAAATTTTGGGCAAAAATGAAGGCTGGGTGTCGAAAAATGGGAGGAGAGTCAAAACCGGTTCAAAACTTCAAGCAGAAGTGGACAAAAGGTTACAAAACCAGAGGAGAGAAGCTTGTCCAAATTTTGATGGCAGGATTCAATTCAAAGATCCGAAAGTTTGGGCGTGAGGGTGAAATTTAAATCTTTTATTAAAAAATTGTAAAGGAACATACTTGAGGAAAATAAATGTTGAGAAAAAGAAAAGATTTCTGTTGAACCTATAACATTCGTGTGATCATACTAAGTTCGAGTTCGTGTGATCATACTTAGTTTCTTTCCCGACATGCTTTTGATGGAGTTGTTTCCAATCTTCAATGAACTAATTCATTCTGCTTATCGTGCCGGCAACGTCCTGACGTTCATACGATAGAAAAAGGATGATAAATTTGATAATGGTTGTTAGAGATCATGTTAACCTGTGCGTCACCGCAATTATCATGGAAAGCATAGTTGTGTTAATGAGTTAGAGTTTTATTTAGATCGTGAAATCACTGTGCTGCTTGATTCGATCAATAAAAGTGCAGATGACTGCATGTTATTTAAAATATAGTGGGAATAGAAATAGGCATAGTGCCAAAATGGTAAGGAAGAAAACGGGCCTGCGAATATTTTGCTCTGTAAGCTAATGAAATAAACACTGAGATACCCAGGCGCGTCTTTCGAATATTAAAGCTCACATTGTTAATACTTAAGCTGGTGGTTGACTGAACCTGCCAGAAATGAATAGTAAAAACGTTTTTAAATTATTTGTTAATTTTTTTTACAGTGTTTCTTTAAAAAAAAAACAGTTTGTCCATATTTGAATAACAATTTTTTTTATACACCCTGTTTCTATGTTTCAATATTCTTCTTGGTCGAAACTAGAGGATAATTTAGTTAAGCTTTCTTCTTTTGGATTTTTTGTATGGAAGTTTGTATGTTATCGTTTATGTATTAAATTTTACGAATCTTATTCGGACTTCAAATGGTGAGTTGACAACTTCGAAGGAGGGTGCGACCGACCTCTCGTCCTCACAAGTTCCTACCTCACGCCTCCACGAGTCATATGATCACAAAAGACTGCTAGCTGAAACATGGAGACGCTGGTTGGCGTAGCCTGGGCAATGTTGTCAATCTGACAATAGCGAAGTGAGGGGGTGCGACTGAAGATCGTGTACCTTTAAATCATATTGTATATTTTCCATAGCCATTTTATTAATAATTTCAGCACGCTTTGGAATCATCTTTGCATTTCAAATCCATCTAAGAGCCTCGAGCAACATAACAGTCATCACAGGCTCAATTTGTTTTTCAGCATTTCAGCATTACATTAAATTTAAAATTGCACTTCTGAACTTCAACTACCATATTCATAAAAGACTGGCATGTGCTTATAAGTAATGTAGGATTATATTTCAATATTGTATTTAGTGGTATTATGATAAGATAAGCCATTTATTTCAGAAATTATCCAACCGGACTTTTCGTTCACTCCAATTGCTATCTTTGAAATGTTGCTTGAACTGTAAAGAAAATAATTACAAATATTACAATGTCTTATAAAATAATATCTTTTTTTGAAATTTTATCTTTTATGTATAGAATGATCTATTCTGTTTTCAGCTTTTCCCATGACTAGTAGGATATTAATACATATCTAAGTTTTATTAATTTTTCAGTAACAATCCATTCAAGTTTGAAATTTGAATAAATTAGCATTTTTGATATCTTAATTTGTTGTGTACAAAATATATCAAATATTAAATAACATATAACGGGGAAAAGGAGGGACCATCAGGGTACCCAAATAAAACGATTTGGGTAGGGAGCATGGGACTGCCTCCTCCCTATTGTTAACATTTCGCGGAACGAGGGTGGGCTCTTGGACCCCATCTATTGAGTTTATTCAGTCAATCGAGGGCTCGATTTTAGTGCTGTGAGTGTGAACTTGCTTTTGGAAGGAGATTCTTTTCCCTATATTCGCGGGTTTCGCGTAAGTGTCTCTGCTTACGGGCCCGCCCAGACGTTTTTGGCCCTTCATACAGGAGCTTGATGATCACAAACAATAATAGAATCCTGATCAAATCGTTTTTCAGATTATTCCACTTCTATGGAAAGTTACCTTGCTGCAATAGATGATAGTATTACATAATCACAAATCACATAAATTTGACGAAACTTATTCACCCATAGTGAAAGATAGTTTTGATATAGACTACGTCTTACGGCAAAGGTAAGGTGTCTTGTGAAAATTTGACAATAACAACCATCACGAAATATTGAAACAAATATAACGCCAATAACTCAATCACTCCTCAATAGATTTTCAAGACGTCTACACCAATCGGTTGGACATTTTTCCACGTGTCAATTCAATTTAAAGAAAATATCTTTAACAACCGTAAACTATTGAAAATAACGGATATCAAAAGTGATGTCTTATAACTATGTTTTGTAGACTAAATTCACTAAATGCAAAGTATTTTCCTATCACAGTTTTCAAATGTGATTAGGGGAGGTCTCAATTTCTGAAGAAATCGATTCGTGCGGCAGCTTGGAGCTGTTAGGAGCGGCAAGAAACAAGTGTTGTATTGGCAAGTATTGACGGTTGGCGGGCAGCCGTTAGCCAATTAGTTGTTGCTAGCAAGCCGTTGGCGAGGCATTTGTAGCTATCCTGCCGTTTGTTATGCAATCTTAGGCCCAAAAACGTGATCGAAATTGTTTTGATCGCAAAACTACGTTGTTTTTTTTGCTAATTTTGCCATGAATTATTTTTCATCTTATGAAGATAAAAATTAGGTGAATTAGAACCCAAGTAGTGAGAAAAAAATAATGTTTTCTAATTTTTGCATTTAAATATAAACTTCATTCAGCAAATTTAATACAAAACAACTTTGCTGTCGCTTTCATACGCCTTTTTATTGATTTTAATGTAAATCTGGGGAATTTTGTATCGAACATCCCTTAAATGCAGTTTCGTGGTGATTTTCTGCAAATTTTAAATTTTCTACACTTTTGTTTATTATATTGAAACACGCAAATTTGCTGAAAATTTTCAAATTTTTATCTCTAATATTTTTTGAGATATCATTATCATAAATAATCAAAATTATCCAAAAATTTCCGCAGATGAAACTATTTGCATAGGAATTTTGAATCAATCATTGCTAAATCCAGATGTAATCTTCTCGTCAATTCGTCTCTAGCTGTACCTTGGGTGCCAAAGCAAATAATATTAAAAAGACTACATAACTTTGTCCAAGCCTTTTTTAAATTATGAAGCTGTTTCCCGTCGCCAAAATTTCCCAGAATTGTCAAAGTAATACAAAACAGATGGTTCGGCTTTTATTTAGTGATCTATAAATTCTTTCAAAGCATTTAAGCCTAATTAAGATAATTCATGGGGGTCATATATAAAACTATGCTTTCATCGTGTCGTCATCTGGTTTTAAAAGATGTTTGGATTCCGAATGGTGTCTTTTTTTTTTCAATTAATGATGGATAGTGTTCTAAAGTGGTTTAAAGTGGTTTAAAATATCTGTATCGTTTCTGCGTGTTGTTGGTCTCTGTATGTGTGTGTGTGTATGTTGGGGCAGGGCTTTTATTTAGGGAATTAAATAAAAAAGGTTTTTGGGGAGGGAATGGGAAATGGGTTTTTTAAAGAAGAAATGGGGTCCTCCCTTAGCTCAGTCGGTAAAGACGCAGCTACAAAGCAACACTCCATGCTGAAGGTGGCTGGGTTCGATTCCCGGTCTGGTCTAGGAATTCTTCGTTAAGGAAAATTTCTCGACTCCCTGAGCATAGCGTATGATTGTATTTGCCACACAATCATACTAGTGCAGAAATGGTACTTGGCATCGAAAGCTCTTAATTAATAACTGTGGAACTGCATTAAGAACACTAAGTTGAGAGCAAGCAATAAGCTAATTGTGAAAACAATAAGGTTGGCATGCTAAAGAAGAAGAGTAAGCCTCCTCTGATAATTTGTCAACAGGAACAAGGAATAAAAATATCGCTTTGTCTCCGTGGATGAGAATCTTTGCACAGGGGGGGGGACATGTAATATATGTAAGTGTATATAGAAAAAAATTTTAAAAAAAATATGTGGGGGGATGTTTGGAGGGGTGGGGTTGTGGAGGGGGGCTGTTGTTGGAGTGGAATGGAAGGGGGGGGTGGGGGACCCGGGGGGACGAGATTTTGGGGGAGTTGTTTTTTTTTTTTGTGGTGGGGCGGTGTGGAGGGGAGGAGGGGGGGAGGGAACCAAACTTCCTTATTTTCTTCTTTTTTTTTAACTGTACTCAAATTATTCATTTGCGAGGGTGTTGCTCCACAAACATAGCAATGTTGGGACGATGTTGATGTGACAGCGTTGCACACTTTGCCATCAACCATCTTCATGGGCATCTTACAATCCACACTTTCACAAGCTCTGCTATCTGTTTATCTATACTAACATTTTTTTTGCGGCATTAAGAAGTACGGTCTTTTTTGCAAACTGCAAACTTAATAGCCTGCTGAATCCTGTAGATGAAGGCCGTGATTTGTCAAACAGATTTTTCCTCCAACCACAATGTTGATTGTCCCAAAAATTGGCTTTCCGATACGGTACCATTGTAATTTGAAAATATTTGTTTATATTCTCCCGCCCTTGCGCTGATCTGGCCGGCTTGACGTGCCGCAAGGGCTCAGTAGGGATCAAGACCCGAAGCTAAGAGTCAGTTCTATTGTGGTTATATCACATTTATTAGCAGAGTAGCACATCGAAATTTTAGGTTCATTATTCTTTATATGCTATACAATTTCAGATCATCCATGGATATCCCAAGTGTTGTAAATAAATTTTAAGTATTTTTTTTCTCGTGTCTATGATACATAATTTAAGCTTTCAGGTTCATGGTGGATGTGCGGGTCCGAATACAATTGCAGCAGGACCACAACCTGCAGACATGTAAATACAAATGAAATTATTATCATTTTATATTATAACATCCATTCACTACATTTTGTATGCTTTTTTATAAGTAATTTTCAGCTTCGCATACATGCATCCTTGTCAGTTATAGCTTATCTAACCTACGTTATTTATTTGAAAAGATAGGAAGGTTTTAAAGGTTTTTTTTTAGAAAGGATCGCATTCGAAAAATTCTACTTAAAAAAAGCTCTTGTCTTCATCATCAAATATATATATTAATTCGAAGCCAAACAGTTTACAATCATTCATTTCCTATTTTACAGACATAAAGAATCATTTATAGGTCCAGATGAACAAGAGCTATGAAAAATTCAATTTTTTATTTATTTTTATTTAAGTTTTATTAAGATTCCGTTTTTGTATTCTTACTCATATGAAATTTATTTCGCCTTATTATTAGCTGTTTTTAGTTTTTCCAATATTATTATGATATCAATACACATCAAATTTTTATTTTCAGTAACATACTAGTAGATGTCAGATATATCGTGTACCTACGTTTATTATGTTCTGTATTAGGCCGGAACAAATTCTGATTTCTTCTTTTGTCACACAGCGTCCGCTCTAGTCGAGGGGGGAGCAAAAAAAAAATAAACAAAATAAAAATTAAAAAATTAAGAAACCACTTTATGTAATAGTTATACCGTATATTTCAAAAATTTACATTATTTCTTACCCTTCGTCTTAGTTTTAGATTGCTTCGATTCCGCGGGTTTTGACAGTGATTTGTAGCAGAAGCCACATATATTAATTTTATTATGCGTTACACTGGGATTACTAGCAAGACACTTCGCACATAAGTTTTTGTACCCTTTCAAGGACGAGCATTGATAATAATGCAGGTGAATGGGATCATAACATTTGATTTTTGGGCTTTGAAAAATATTAGGCAAATCATCAAGCGGAAAACCACAGATGCATAAATTTTTATCAAAAAAACGTTCCGCTTCCGACAGTTCCTGCTTATTCAAACTGTATTTGGAGTACATGAGGCGAGGAAATTTGCATTCGGTGCAGTTGACGACCAAGCGAGCTCTAGTCGAAGCTAAAGCGAATGAAGGATGAGGCAAACTTTTAGTTTCTATAGGCACAGCCTTGCTCTTACTCGGTTGATAATCATCATTTGGTTCAGTACCGTATATTTCATCGAAGTCCTTGTACTTCTCGCCATTGAGTTGAGGAGTCGGTAGCCAATCAATCTTGATGCTTTCATCCAACCTTCTTAAGCTATGGAATTTGCAATTTGCATCTTTACATTTCATCACCTGAAAAAAAAATCAATTTCGAATACACGAAAGCAGTGAGCTTTCTTTTTTTTTTACAAAATATGATTTAAATATCATTAAAATCTTACCTGAAAAGTATAAGCCGTTGCTTTAACGTGGTTATCAAAGAATTTTTTGAAAGATGGCACTTTCAAGGCCTCAGATTTTGAAATTTTATTCAAAATAATCTTAGGCCATTGGTTTGTGATCTTTTCTTTAACTGTATTTATTTCTGCTTCCGTGGCAGCATAAGACATAACAACCTTTTCACCTTTGTAGCGTACTGATTCAAATCTTGATTTCAGTTATTTTCGAGCGTTTTCAGTCCCTTCTAGGGCTAAGCGAGGATATTAGCTATATTAGCTGTTGCCATAAAACGTTCCGCTGGGTTTATTAAGGAAAAGTTTGGAGGCGTACGTACTGCGCACAGGAAATCCAGATCTAGCTCAAAAAATATTGCAATGTAACTCAGCATCACCATGATCGAGGTCAGATTATGGTCAGGTCCCCCATCCGATCCGTTAAACACCATAGGACGCTCCAGATCATCATCTGTAAATCGAGTTAGAAGTTCAGCAGCGTGCCTAAACGCTGTAGAGTGCTCGAATATGGCATCTTTAAGAATGATGCATGGCTCTCCGGCGTACCAAGCGTTTGAGAGATCAGAAGGAGGAACCAGTTTAATGGATACAGAAGGCGTCAAATGTTGCGGAATATTATCGTGATCTAACGCGTTCAATCCTCTATCGTCCAGGCCGGTCTTAAGAACAGATCGCTGTCTTCTTGTAGCACTGACTGGAGCACCTTCAAATCCCACCGGAATCGCTGCCTTATCATCCAGGAAGAACACTAAGCTGCATGTTTGAAACCGACCTGAAATTAAATTATAACTAGTTTTAAGGTCACTTCATGGCATGAAGCATATCATAATTTTTACCTGACATTACTTTCATGTATTGGAACTGCTTTGCCCCATAATGTTGATCAGGATGTGATTTACGTAGCGTACGTACTTGTAACCCATATTTTATATCGAACCTGCTGTAGTATCGCTCAGCGGTGTTAGTTCGTGAATTTCTGGGCGTTAATTGCAGGCGAAAATATTCAGTCGAAGGTACGTTGTTATTCGGACATGCTGGGTAAAGTTGGTTCATCTTTTCTTCACATTTTTCCATTAGATCACGTAGAGAAACGCACAGAGGTGAAATCCAACTAGTTGTTCCGTGACGCCGTTCATGAGCCACTGCCAGATCGTGAACATCTTGTTGAACTTCTTTACCATCTTCATCACCTAAAATTTAAGACAAAATGATTTTTGTTTTATTTTTGTGAGAACCAATATAAAAACCTACCTGAGGTCAACAACACAAACTCTTCGGTTTTTCTTTCAGTCCACGATGCTAATCCATCAAAAATCTCTACTGGTTTTTTTTACATTTATCGGCTTTAACGCGATCAACGATTTCAATTTCTAAGCGAACGACTGTGTTTGACAATCGAATTTCAGACCTTTCATCATAACTAGGAAGTTTCCATACAAAGGTAGCATTCGGTTTGAACGATCGATAAACGTGGACATCGAAATTGAAAGCTAATCCGTGGATGTATTTGTATCGCGCTTTGCGTTCAGCAAATGTATTTGTATCGCGCTTTGCGTTGGAGCAAATAGAATCATATTCACGGGAGTGTACGGTTCTACCAGAGTAAGTTGCTGCTCCAGATCTTTATACATTAGCTTCGTCAACAATGACATGGATGAAGTAGCTGTTACTGTTTTCAGTGACCTATTGTCAAGGAGCTTACATTCATGAACGGTTTGATTTTCTACTCTATCTTCGACTTGGTTGAGATAGTGAATGTATCTGGCGAATGTTTCACGCAATCTTTGAACGTCTGATAGAACTTCTGACCAAGATTTCGATTTCATTATGTCCGTAGCACACAGAGCGTCTAAGCGTTCGAATATATCGATCATATCGGTCCGCATCATACGCGGGACAGTTTTCTTCTTCTCGTTTCTATGAAAAATAACACGAAATGTGGCTCTAGTTTTTGGAATGAAGCAAAAACTTTTTGGTACCTGTGGTACACCTGGCGCTGACGCATTTTTTTCTGACTGGCCATCTAGGTACCATAGTGCCGATACAATCACATTCATAAAAACCTGCATTTCATCTTTTTGAAACCGACTTAATCCAGCATGTTTATCTGTCAAGTAATGTACAACACAGTTGTACATTTCACAGCGACCGTCCCTTTCTTCCTTTTTTTCAGGATAAACAACGGCAGTGGCTTGCTTCATCAGATGGTGAAATGCGTTCTGAGGTTGCTTTGGACGATCGAATGTAGATTTTAGTCGACACAAAACCTTTGTGCAAGCTTCTATGGCAATCACAGCATCCTGCAAAATAGTTGATGGATCGATCTCGAACAGATCAATATGATTCATGGACTTGCTACCGGCAAACATTTTGTCGATTTTCTCATTTTTGTCCAGCACTCGATCAACAATTGACTTGAAGTTTGAAGCCGTTGGAACTGACACAATAGCTTGCGCTACTTGTTTCCCTTCCTTCTCAACTCGAACAGCAATCGGAATTTGTTCCATGGTGATATGTAAACGAAATATTGCCTTTCCGGTTTGGAAATTTGTTCCTCTTGCAACTGCCGCGCGATTACTAAGGAGAAAAATGAAAAGTAAATCGAATAAATATCATTTAGTATTCAATTCAGTTAGACAAATCACTCACGCAGTAAAAATGGTGGTTATGGAAGCAAATACATCACACTTTAAATTTATCCAATGCGACTTTTTGGAACTTTTATGACCGGTACATTTTCAGAATCGTTCGACGAAACCACGTAAAAACGGTACTTGAAATATGACAGAAGCGGTCGAGGCAATGAGGTATAGAGAGAGGTAGTGCATATCGTGAGATAGAAATGTGTTAGTATTCCAAAAATAATGCTAGCACGAATAGTTACGTCAATACGTCGTGCAGCATATAGAAAACTGCTTATATAGTTGTGATGCTTGCATTTTTTTGGTACATTGGTGGCACTCACACAACTCAACCGATTATTGCTTCACCTCGGTTACCCAGCTTAGAGTACTTAAATAGACGAGTGACGCTTTGTTCATGTTTTAGGGCTATTGTTGAGTCAAAACTTAATTTCAATTTCGGAAAACGATACTCGAAAGCTAAGAACATGTGTTATCATATGTTGAGAAAATGGCGAAAAAAATAAATTAATTGCATCTCGCGTACAGGGAGATTTGGACCGTCATCAGTGCTTCGATAGATTGATATCATCACGTCTATCGTAGCATAGTGGTAGAGCGCCCGTCCAGCGTACTGGGAGGTGTGGGTTAGATTCCCAGCGGTAGGCAGTGAATTTTTTTTCACCATTTCTCCTAACATATGATCACACATGTTTTTAGCTTTCGAGTATCGTTTTTCGAAAGCTATACGCATGATTTAACAGGTTTCTTACCCGTTGGGAACGAAGATTAATATGGGACTGACATATGATCGCTGTTCCAATGAATTATATTCATGGACCCTGGATTGAATAGAGTGACGAATTGTGTCGAAAAGATAGTAAATTTATTTTATCATGGAGGAAATCGAAAAAAGTATATTTTTCTCATTTTTGCTTCGGAATAAGAAACAACATGTATTTAGACAGCGTGGTAGCTGTCATAAGTACGCACTTTCCTCGAGTGATTCGTGAAAAGGGCCGAAATACTAGATGCAAACAATGACTGAACGTCGAAAGTTTGTGATTTGTATGCATCTAATTTTTATGAATTGCATGACAATTTTAGTAAATTTATATGTTCATGCAATACCTGAAAACTATTTGTGTACAAATATGCATACTTATGGAAGCTAATACGTCATCTAAATATTTACGTATTTTTTTTTGAGTAAGAGCCAAAAGTGAGAGACATACATTTTTCGGTTGTTTTACTACTAAAATAAATTCACTTACTTCTGGACACAATTTGTCACACTGTTCAATCTAGGATCGATGAATATATGCTGTTGAAGGGACCATCGAGATAAGGAGAGATCGACATATAGAGCAAGAAAAACCTTCTTGTTCACCTTAAGTGAACGAGATATGCATCGACATAAATAAAAAAGTGGTCACAGATCGAGATACAGAACATTGAGAAATGGAGAGTTGTCTGTAATTTATTTTGACATTATCGTCACTCTTTTTACATGCACTCTACCCATCTCATCGTAGTGATTGTGGTTGGGGGAGCAGCGCAACTTTCAGTGCAAGAAAACAGAAATATTCTTTGATTTTTTCCCCCCCTTCATGATCATGACAAAAGAAAAATAAAAAATTTGTTCCGGCCTTATTATGGTGAAAAAAAAGCTAATCTTAGTAGATCTTAATCCAATAGAAACTGCAACAGTGGAAGTCTTTCGATGAGTGGATGGTCAGCTTAGTTACGGATAAAGGGCGAACACGAAATTATTGCGACACCGAAAATGTCATGCCAATTTTCTTATAATGTTTAGAATCAAACCAAAATTTTAGGGTAGTTTTATACATATATTTACTTCAAAAATCAAAAGAAAAGTTAATCGATGGAGCCTTGAGTGTAAAATTGAACGCATTTTCGCTTGATGCCCTCCATGAAAGTCTTTACAGTGTCATCCGGTACCAGTTTCTCAGTTTTTTTTTCATTTTCTTAACATGTCCTTCTCGTCTTTGACTGTCTTCTTGCTCTTCCGAAGTTCCCGCTTCATCATTGCCCAGTACTGCTCCACCGGGCGCAGCTCCGGACAGTTTGGCGGATTCATGTCCTTTGGAACAAAATGAACAGAATTGGCCTCATACCACTCCAGGACACTCTTAGAATAGTGGAATGATGCCAAATCTGGCCAAAATAGCGGAGCTTCGTCGTGCTGCTGCAAGAACGGCAAAAGGCGCTTCTCGAGGCACTCAGATTTGTAGATCTCGCCATTTACTGTGCCCTTTGTCACGAAAGGCTCACTCCTCAGTCCGCAAGAGCAGATGGCCTGCCAAATGAGATATTTGGAGGCGAACTTCGATATTTTCTTCTTCTTAAATTTGTCGTCCACATAGAACTTGCTCTTGCCTGTGAAAAACTCCAACCCCGGAATTTGCTTAAAATAGGCTTTTATATACGTTTTGTCGTCCATCACACAGCAGCCATATTTTGTCAGCATCTTCTCGTAGAGCTTCCGTGCCCGAGTTTTAGCCGTCGATTGTTGCCGCTCATCGCGGTTTGGGAAGTTCTGTACCTTGTATGTATGTAGTCCAGCTCTCTTCTTTGTATTCTGGACGTAGCTCTGCGACATGCCGATCTTTTTAGCCAAATCACGGCTTGAGACGTTGGGATTTGCTTTAATCATCCGCTTCACCTTTCCCTCCGTCTTTTTGTTCTCCGGTACCGGTTTTTTTTTCAGCTCCTTTGCCGTGGTCCAACGTCAACCGCTCCTGGAACCGCTTCAACACTCTGGAGACGGTTGAATGGTGAATGTTCAACATTTTCCCCGACTGCCGGTGTGACAGGTCAGGAAATTCCAGGTGTTTGGAAAGAATTTGTTCTCTCGACTCGCGTTGGTTCACCTCCATTTTCGTTGCATCGAAAAACACGACTTCGAGTTTGACAGCATGTAAACAATACACATCAATGAGAAAGTGTGCAAAATTTGGTTGATTTTTACCCAATGGTAAAAAAGTTATGCCCTGTTGAATGTGTCGCAATAATTTCGTGTTCGCCCTTTATATGTATTCTACTATAGTTTACTGGCCTGCTGGTATTATTTTTTTAATATTATAACGTCAGTTTATTATTTTATGTTATGGTATTAAATAATGTGACTTAATTGCTTTGAAATTCATTTAATAAAAATCACTATTTACGATGAGAATCACTACAAAAAATAATTGCAAGGAAACGGAAAAGCACATCGAAATTTTAGGTTTACTGTTCTATTGCTTTATAATTTCAGATCATCCATGGATTTCCCAAGTTTTATGAGATAATTTTAAATCATTTTTTTTCTCGCACCTACATTGTCTAAACTTTCAGGTCCACAAATGGAATTTTTATTATCATTCTTATATTCATTCACTCTATGATTTGTCATTATAATATTCATTCACTATATTTTTTATAATTATAATATTAATTCACTATATTTTATATATTACTGTATGAAATTGAATTAATATTGGTAAGGGAGGGAGCATCAGTGTCACTCAAGCTGGAATTGAACAATGGAGTAGTATGACAACCGGCGTCTAGGAGGGAATGAACAGTATCATTCTCTTTATCCTACCGATTCGAGTGTGATGCTGTAAATTCTACTCCAACAGTTTCAGCCAGAGTGACGCTCCCTTCTTAACAAACCATCCCGTAGAAAGCTTAATAAGTATTGCGAATTGGGTCATTCGATTTGTTGGAAGGAGAATCTTATGTTCCCGCGGGTTTCGCGTAAGTGTCTCTGCTTACGGGTTCGCCCCACCGTTTTTGGCCCTTCATACAGCAATAGGGCCGGTCCATAAACCACGTAGACTCATTTTCGAAAATCTCAGATATCAAAAAAAATATTAGGATATCATTATAGACAAACATGCCAGTTTATTCAAATTTCAAACTTGAGCAGCTGTTTGTTATGTTTTCGTACAAAACGCATCACCATATTTCCAGAAGGCACACTATCACACCCAGACGTGGTTAGCTTAATAGCCAATTCCTCTGAAGAATTCGAAAAACAAGTAGCTGGAGGTGCACTTCTCACTGATTTCAACATCCGTGTTGCTCAATTGAGTTGCAGTTTGGAATATTTAAGCTTCAGTCATTTTACGTTCTTCGCGTAGCTTCATGTCAATTCATCTTCATTATGTTCGGTTCGCAGCTGTGCAGTTTTACGTCTCTTTACGCAATCTGAACCCTCACTAAACTCTTACTAAGAGATAAGAACAGACTGTTCTCAGCAAATTTGTTTGGTTTTTATACGATAAACAAAAGTGTAGAACATTTAAAATTATCAAAATCGCCGCGAGATGTAACATTCAAAAAACTCAGTTTAAGGGATGGTCAATTGAAAACTTCCAGATTTACATTAAAACCAATAGATATGCCGAATGAAGTTTAAATATGTAAATTTTAGAAAACATTTTTTTTTTTAACTCTAGGGTGATTAATCACCAAATTTTTATATTGGAGAATAATTCATGGCAAAACTTTGCTGAAGAAACTATCATACCTTCTGCTAAAATATGAACGAGACTTTATGAATAAAACGGTCCGCGGATGGCATATCGTCAAAAAAAAAATTCTTGGATTGGTAGGACTGTTATACGTTTACCTGATAATTTTGAGCACGATATGTTACGAAGCTTTTTTCACGGCACTATAAACAAGTCAACCTCCAGTTTGTTTTTCGAATTTTACTATGGAATTAAACGTTGAGCAAAGAATTAGTTTGAAATTTTGTTATTCCAGCGGAATAAGTGCTTCGGATGCATTGAAAATGTTGCAGAAGCCCATGGAGAATCTGCTAAATCGCGTGCACGTGTGTTTGATTGGTATAAGTCGTTCAAAGAGGGTCGTGCATCAGTTTAAAATCTGCCTTATGATCGTCGTCCAGCAACATTAATAAACGAAGAAAATATCGAAAAAGTGAAGAAAATTGTGCTGCAAAATCGTCGTGTGACCGAGAGAAAAATAGCTGATGAGCTCAACATATCAAATGGATCCGCTGGACGATGGACGATGTTTTGGGCATGAGACGTGTGTCCGTGCGTCTTGTTCCAAAATTGTTAAATTTTCTTCAAAAAGCGCAACGCAAAACTGACGCTAAGGAAATGCCCACAATGAGTGATACGGGCATCCAGCACATCATAATTGGTCTACGAGTACGACGTCGAAACAGCCCAGCAATCATCGGAATGGCGCTACCAAAATGAGCCGAAACCCAAAAAACCGCGTCAAAGTCGATCGAAAATCAAAGTTATGCTGACTGTTTTCTTCGATAGCCAAGGTGTGGTGCTCTCGGATCATTCCTTCCGGATGATCAATCGGTCAATGCTGAATATTATTTGGGCGTTATGAAGCGTTTGCGTGAGAATATTCGTCTCAAAAGGAAAGAATTGTGGGACAACAAGTCGTGGTTTTTGCATCACGATTATGCAACCAGCTCACACATTACGTTTAGTTCGCGATTATTTGACCAAAAACAACGTTAACATCGTTCCTCAAGCGCCTGATATGGCACCATGTGACTTTTTCCTCTTCCCCAAACTCAAAGTCGTGATAAACATTTTCAGACGATAGAAGTCATAAAAGAGAATTCGAAGAAGAAGCTTGAAGCGATACCAAAAGAGGCGTATGAAAAGAGCTATAAGGAATGGAAAAAACGTTGGCATGTGTATATCGCCTCCGATGGTGATTATTTTGAAGGAGACAAAATAACTATTATAATAAATAACCGTTTGTGTTTTATTTCACCAGTCTCGTTCATATTTGAGCAGAAGGTATAGCAAAAAACGTAGTTTTTGGGGTCCTGTTAGAGAACTCGATTTTGCGCCTTTGGCAACAGTGTGCGTTGGCTAGGTAGCCGTTTGTTATGCAATCGTTTACTGGGTAGCTGGTTGACCAAGCATTTGTTGTCAGCTATTCGGCGCAACCACGAGGAGCGAAATAAGATGCTTGTGTGCGGTCCAGGTGGCAGCCATCATTTGGAAAGGCGCAACGTTGACATAAACGTTGACATAAACAGTCGGTTGCTAATGCCGGGTTTACATCATCACAAATATGTTCAGAAAATGTTGCGTGCATGAATGCTGGTACCTGTTGTTACAGTTACCTGTTGATAAATGTTGCTAATTTGAGCTAGTATTGCTGGCTAATGCATTGTCGCATAAAGTTAGCAAATATGTGAATGGGCCGTAAGACAGCATAGCAACCGGAGCCAGTTGTGGATTGTCATCCAGTCAATTAGGCGCAACGATGAGACTCACATTTAAACGCAGACCATTCAAAATCCGTTCTTTTCAGGGCGAACAACTCAATTTTCTCGGGTAAAGGGTTCGTTTTATTTTGAATTTCTATTACTTACCGTTGCGTATTCTAAACTGTTGAAAGCCTGCGGTGGCACCAAGATTATTCCAAAGCGCATAATCATCATCTTCCAAGCATTCGGCAAGGGGAGCATGCCACATGGAAATTTTAAAACGAAAAAGAAAAATAAGACAGTTTTCGAGATTTTTTATTCAATCAGTTGGAAATTTTCACGACTGTCAATTCAATTGCCAGAATAATCGTTAAATATTGACTTTGAAATTCCAAACATATTTATTGCGATAAGGATAATGGTCTCCAGCTGGTCAACCACCACAAGCACATTACTACCACAACCACGAGCACCACGACAACACAACCAACACAACTGTTATCCTTTCATCATACCAATCTCAATGCCCTCTCAAGGCCGCCAAGTGATTTAAAGGATGTCCCACATCAAATTGCATCTTGGAAAAAACGCTGTTGAAAATTACCTAGTTGACCACTTCTTTTCAAACTTTCAGACAATAAAATATAACCCATTAGTAAGCTTTTGGCATATTTATTTCATTCAATTGAATACCATAACCGTACGCTCGCACTTTACGCCTAACTCCACTCATTAGGTTCTGTACAATATCTGGCTGCAGCTTCTTCTGTACGGAAACCCACTTTTTCTTCATGTCTTCCTCAGATTTGACCTCCTTAGGATGCTTCCTGCTTCATACTAGCCCATTATTTTACGATGAGCCTTAGTTCCGGTGCTTTGGGGTGGTTCATGTCCTTGGGTACGAAAGTGACCCCGTTAGCTTAGTACAACTCCAGGACAACATTTCAATAGTGGCACGAAGCTATATCCGGACAGAAGAATAGGGCCCTCGTGTTGCTTCAGCAGGAGAAGCAGACACTTCGGTAGACACTCCTTGAGGTAGATCTCTCCGTTTACAGTCCCGATAGTCACAAACGGCGTACTCTGTTTGCCACATGAGCAGATCGCTTGCCAAATCATACATTTCTTGGCAAACTTTGAAAGTTTCCGCTTCCTTACTTCCTCCGGAACATCAAACTTGTGCTGGGTGGTGAAGAACAGTAGCCCCGGAAGCTGCCGGAAGTCCGCCTTGACGTAAGTCTCATCATCCATGATGAGACAATGAGGCTTCGTCAGCATCTGTGTGTACAGTTTCTGGGCCCGTGATTTGCCCACCGTATTTGGCCGTTCGTCAGGATTTTGAGCCTTCTGCACTTTGTACGAATGCAGTCCCTCCCAGTCCTTGGCTCTTTGAACGAAAGACTTGAACAAATTCAACTTCTCTGCCACATCCCTGACCAAACACACTCAGATTTTTTTACAGAAATTTTACCGAAATCCGGTAATTTTTTTTACAGATAACTGTAAAATTTCACCGAAATCCGTTAAATCGGATTACCGAACGTTCAGCTATTGAGAATTCGGTAAAATTTTACAGATTACTGTAAAAAAATCTTAGTGTGAAGCATTGGGATTCCGCTCAAACGCTTTCACGACACGCTTGTGATCCTGATCACTAATAGAACGTTCGATGCTCAGAGTTCCGTTGTAACGTTTAATCACACGACTCACCGTTGACTGAACGATTCCGAGTTGTTTTACGATGTCCCGATGAAAAAGTTGAGAATTTTTCAAGTGCTCGTGCAAAATCAATTCGCGACGTTGCTTTTCGGGTGACGCCATTTTTTTTCCAATTTTCGAAAAACTAACAGCGATATAAATACAACAACAAAAAACAGTCTAAGTTACTTCTACCCAAATTTTCAAGAAAAAATACTTAATGGGTAATTTTTTCTAGTGTTTTTTTTGTGATGCAATTTGATTTGGGACACCCTTTCATGTTTTTTTACGTTCAAAAATATTCACTGAATATGGTTGAATACGAAACGTTACTTTGTAGAGTCCAAAAAGCAATAGTTACTACTGCAGATCTTTATTCCTGATCTCAGCAACAGTTTGGTTGACCTTTAACATCACAAAATTATCAAAAAACGACTATTGACCTTCCAAAAGGTATCCTTATACAGCCCTGAAAGATACTGTTACAGCTGTAGATCTGGAGTTCTGAACTCAAGTACATTTTGAGTAACCTAGAACATCCCAGAAAGATATAAAAATGTTTAACGTTTATCAACGCATATTTAATAATATGATGCATACGTACCAGATTCTAAGACAACGCTTTACTCTATTAATATGGCATTCATATTTTCTTTCTGTCAATTGAGCCTTAAATTCAAATAGTTTTTAAATTTCTCAGATAGGAAAATTGAAGACGGTGTAAACTTTTATTCAGTGTGTGATTTTATACAGTCATTTACCTTTTGGGGTCATATATGACCCCTTAGGCCTGAAGGGCTTAAGGTGCAGTCTGGTTCACCACAGGAGGGAGGCATCTCCACACTAAATATTGCACCCATCAACACATTAGCCGGGACCACCGGCTACTTAGTTCCCTTTCGAAATAAGGCGGGAACAGAGATTTTGTTTGCCTCTGAAGAATCTCACCCACCTCGGCTCGGATTGTATCCATTTTCTGATTTTTTAGGTTTAAAGCAAACGTCAAAGTCAAACAAACCAGAACAAACAAAAAAAATGATGAATATATTAGTCGAGCTTACTTTCCCAAACATGCAGTACTCAAGAATTTAAAATAAATATAACTGATTATCGACAGTAACTTAATTATGATAAGATGATTTCTTTGGCTTTCGGTTTTTTAAATAATAAAAACAGATACTTTTCTATTTGAAATTTAATAAAGAGTATCTGTTTCCATTATTGAAAAAACGGAAAAGCCAATGAAATTACCTAAAATAAATGGATTGATACTATTTTAAAGCAAATCATTATTTTCATCTATCATTTTATTTTTCATTAATAAGAAAATATTACGGAACAAAAAAGAAATGATGTATACAAACAATTTTGTTTAAGTGAAAATAGTAAACTAAATCAATTTTTCTAAATAATATTATGACAGCAGGACCAAGTAGCTGTATGTATAAATATCCCAAACCGGTCGACTACAATGGGCTGGGCACGTCGTCAGGATGTCGGACGACGGCCCGGTTAAAGTGGGTGCCAAGAACGAACCGATTGGTGGAAAAAATGTCCGCAACGGGTATGGTACATCGCTCAATTGGAAAATGGCAATCTGTGAAGTTGACGAAGTGCAGCCATGGACCATGTGATTTGGATTAGTAATGTTAGTATGCTCCGATGCCGTTTCTATTTATTTAGCGTTTGAACTGTTTCTAGTTCAAGTTCCAAATACCGAAGAGCATTGAAAAAATCTGGCATGTTGAAGAATAAATGTTGAATATCCATGTGTTCCTTTGACTCTTTGTCTAAAAAGATACATCATCTAGTGAATAAATGTTTAAATCGACCGGTAAACTCACCGGTACTCTTGCGCTTGGACATAGAAAAACCAACCGACTCCTTTTCAAAGTCGATGAATATGAAACTTTATATTTTCCGTTAAAATGTTGGATTCCGTCCATGCATTTCTAATATTGTTTATGATTAGCCCTAGCATTTGTGGAATTTTTTGAGGTAGTAAAGTTCATGTTTTTACTCGAATAAGTTGAAGTTCCTGTACTGTTGGATGTTAATAAATTCTTATTTTGAAATCACTCTGTTATCAAAACTCGAAATTCTAGAGTTCAGAGAACAAAACATACTCTTTCAAATAGTATATATATATATATATATATATATATATATATATATATATATATATATATATATATATATATATATATATATATATATATATATATATATATATATATATATATATTATATATATATATATATGAGGTTGAAGCTCCCTACAGATAGAAATTAACCCATTCGTTCCGTTTTAAATTTGCTATACTAACTCTATATAAATCACGTCAGTCGAATTCCGCGGCATCCATCAGTTCATTATGCTAAATGGCTTAATTAACTGAAGTCATTATCTTCTTCGCACTTAATCTCACACAACACACCAATTAATAATCCCAAAAATTAAAACGCTTTCCGCGGCTATCAATTACGCAAGCATCGTTGGAGTTCTATCACGCCCTGCTTGGATTGCTCCCTCGAGAGACTCGTCATAGTATTGACATACACACAAACACACTTCACAATCGCATCCCATTCCAGCACTTTTTCTCATCGTTAATTTCTCGCTTCTGCCACAGCACTAGTAAATCGCATAATCGCATTTATTAGGATCTAAAACAATTTTCGCACCAGAGATATTTATCTCGTGCATATTTTATGTTCTCTCGACCCGCAAGACTGTTCTGCGGCAAATTCGAGTCTGTTCTCATTCCGCCGCACCAGTCGCGAACATCCTTTCTGGGCCATAGGCAGTCATGAACCTTGTCATGGCTCATTTTCATTGCTTCTTGTATGGAAAAGCACAGAAGAACGTGGTCGTCGCTTAAACCGGAGAAGAGGATGCCGAATGTTTGCTTTTCATTTTCCTCCAGAAAGCGCTCATCAACAGCCTCAGTTCTTTCCGAAAGAAGAAAAAAAAAACGGTAATGGATACGCGCTTTTTAACACTCACTCTCATAAAACTGGAGTGGTATCAAATGTATCCTACCTTATGAACAGGATTGATGTTAAGAAACGGAAAAGTGGCTTATGTAGTCAACAATTTAAGAAGAATTGATTATCGACATTCAGGACTTTCAAAAACTTCATGAAATCTGGAGGTGGAGTAATGTTGAGTTTCTATATCAATAGATGCAACCAGAGCCATAGCAGACAAACGAGTTCATTATGACTATGCTCATAAGTACAATCATTCATATTTGATTATTCAACCCAAACAAAAGCAGAAGGATCAATCATTTGAACTGAAGGATCAACAATAAAAGAATTACACAAATTTTAATTCGGACTCAATTCGATATGCCAAGTGAAGAAAAAAAAGTGAAAGTTGTTTATTTCTTCTTCCCTCAGTTGATCCTGTAACCGGTAGCTTGATAGTTGCCGTTTCTCCTATCAACTTTCAGAAATTCGAGAGATGGTTTGCAATTTCACTTTTTGTATGCTTTTTATAAATCAGCCATTTTTATTTATTTTTATATTTGTTGTCAATGAAGAGAATGCTGCCTTTTTACATTTAAAAGAAAATACATTTCGTGCCTTGTTCCTTAACAAACAATATGTCGTACACTAGACTAAACAGTATCTTTTGAAGCATTGCTAATGCTTCAGTTTGGATTTTGTAATAGTTAAGTCAACATTTTTGGAATGCATACTGTAAGTTGCCATCACCTGATTTAAATGTCCAAATTTGGCATAATTTGTACGATGGTGGCTTTTAATGGTGACGGTTTCGAAGTTTTCAGGTTGGTCTATGAAAATTATGTTTTGGTAAAAGTTCTACTGAACTAATACAATACGAAAGATATCGTTTTCACAAGACACTTTGGCAAATTCTCAGTATTTTTTTAATGTTCGGATGCTGATGAACAGGCAGCGGGCATTGTAAGATGGAAGAGGAAAACTTGTCTAACCTAAATCAGGAAATGCAAACAATATAAATTGTAAAAATTGTGGTTGCAACGTTCCATAAATCCAAGCATGCTTTTTCTCTGTTTATTATTGTATAATAATGGTCAATAAATGTTAATTTGAAATCAAAGATAACTTGTAAATGCCTTATTCTTTCATATTTTCCTAACAACTTATATCCTAAAAGGATTGTGAAGTTTGGTGTATTTCTTTTCCTACTAAATGCTATCGCATTGCATTTTTGTTCGTTCACTTGCAAAAGGCTTTTGTTACCCCGTGTATAAAAAATATTTATTTCTATTTGGAATATCATGATGTCTTCTTGGTTCGTTACAAATACAACTTCATTAAGTTGGCATAAATCATATCTTTTATGGTTTAAAAATTAAAGAAATGTCGTTCACAATTAAAATGAACAAAAGAGGACCTAAAATTGAGCCTTGAAGAACTCCTGAGGTGACATTTACAGAATTTAATGTCTTCCCTTTGAATCCTGCTGTTTGTTAACGATTAGTTAGTGAGATTCGAGCCATTTGAAAAGATCTTGCTCAATTATAGGCTTCGTATAGGTATACGATCAAATGTCTTTCTGAAGTCTGCGTAGAGAGCTACTACACGGTTTCCATTGTATATTGCCATCAATAAGTAGTTAACAAATTCGACTATGTTTGTATTAGTTGATCGTCCTTTGAAGAACACATGTTGCATATGAGATATTCTGTTTTAAAATTGATAGAATAGTCTTTCATTGATAATGAATTTAAACAGTTTAGGAATGCAAGAAATGATGAAAATTCTACGGTTTTTACGAAAGTCAGACTTTTTCCTGCTTTAAAAAATTAGTACAATTCATGAGCTTTTCAATGATCTAGGGAAAATGCTAGATTCAAGACACATATAAATAGCCAAAATAATGGAGTTGTGTGTTCCAATGCTAAGTTTTTTAGAAACATGATTGAAACTAACGTCTGTAGCCAATTTGGAACAAAAACAAATTATTCGCGATAACGATCTTCTTCAGAAAAAGTGGCATGGATTTATTGTAAAAAAAAGTTGCAAATAGATTGCAAATTTACTCCGGATTTTCACCAACGTTCTCGTTAGGACGCATTTTTTGTGGTAAATTGTCTGCTTTCAATTTAGTCTTAAAGTTATTAAGGAAATAGTGAGGACAGGATTTTATTTTAAGTTCAGTTTTTTTTTCTCCTAAAATGTATTATCAATGATTCAATTGGTCACAAATTTCTAAGTACTCCACCAAGTCGTTGCTGCTTTCATTCTTTTTGTGGGCTGTTTGCTTTCGTTTTAATTTTTAATTTTTAACTTGTTCGTTGTACAAAACTGGATGTTTTGAATAATTATGACGCCTTATTTTCTTTCTTCATAAGATAACTTCAATAAGATAAGTCTAGGGATCGAATTCTCACCGCAGAAAACTGAACTGGTAGTGTTTACTCGAAAGCGGTATCCAGCCCAATTGCAGCTTAATCTTTTGGGCAGAAACATTTTCCAATCGATATCCTTCAAATACCTTGGGGTCTGGTTTGATTCGAAGTGCACTTGGAATGCCCACATTACGTATTTGAAGCAAAAATGCCAAAAAAGGATCAACTTTCTTCGTTCAATTTGTGGCACATCGTAGGGTGCTCATCCGGGAGACCTCATTACCCTTTATAAATCAACCATTCTCTCTGTTCTTGAGTATGGCTCTTTTTGCTTTCTCTCGGCAAGAAAAAGTCACCTTCTAAAATTGGAACGAATTCAATATCGTTGTCTGCGTATTGCTCTTGGCTGTATGCACTCAACGCATAACATGAGTCTCGAAGTTCTGGCAGGAGTAAAACCCCTCCAGAATCGGTTCTGGGAACTCTCGCTCAGAATATTAATCAAATGTGGAGTGAAAAACGCATTTGTAATAGAAAATTTTGAAGAAATGTTAGGGCTGAACTCACAATCTCGATTTATGAGAATTTACCACCAATACATATCGTCGGATATGTGCCTTCCGTGCTATACTCCAGACCGTGCTCACTCCACCTTTAGCAGTTCCTCAATCCATTATGATCTTTCCATGAAACAAGCATCTCATGGGATTCCGGATCAACTTCGTTCTATTATTATTCCGCGTATTTTTACTGAAAAGTACCAACATGTCAATTCAGAAAAAAGGTTTTTCACTGATGGGTCTCACCTCAATGGATCCACTGGCTTCGGTGTCTTCAATGAAAACTCTAGCGCCTTCCACAAACTTCAGGAACCTTGTTCTGTTTATGTTGCTGAGCTGGCAGCAATCAACTTCGCATTGGGGATGATTTCCAACATGGCCGCAGACCATAACTTCATCTTCTCGGACAGCCTCAGTTCGATTGAGGCCCTTCGGTCGATGAAACCTAGTAAACACTCATCTTATTTCCTTTCAAAACTAAGGGAACAGATAAGTGTGCTGGTCGAAAGATCATATTTGGTCACCTTTGTATGGGTCCCTTCACATTGCTCAATCCCAGGCAATGAGAAAGCGGACTCGCTCGCAAAAGTGGGCGCCCAGGAAGGCGATTTGTATGATAGGCAAATTTCACACGATGAATTTTACCATTTAGTACGTCAGAGTACCCTTTCGAGTTGGCAAACCGATTGGGACACCGGAAATCTAGGACGGCTGTTACATTCCATCATTCCTATTGTTTCATCGAGGGCGTGGTTTAAGGACCTGCACGTTAGCCGTGATTTCATCCGTGTGATGAGTAGACTTATGTCCAACCATTACCAGTTAGATGCACACCTCTATCGAATTAACCTCGTAGACAGCAATCTTTGCCGGTGTGGAAACGGTTATGATGACATCGATCACGCAGTCTGGCAATGCAGGATAATTACGCCGCCAGAACACGACTTTTGAATACCCTAGAGGCCCAAGGAAGACAACCTTATGTTGCTATAAGAGATGTGTTGGGATCCCGCGATCTGTGCTATATGCAATCGATTTATGTGTTTCTCCAAATGTCTAGTATTAGAATTTAATCTGCTTGTGTTTTTGTTTTTCTTTATTCTTCGTCGCCCAATGGTAACCACAACCGGCCGAACACAAAAATGGAGCCCTGACCATTCCGCACCAAGTTATTGTGCTGGCGACTACTATCTGATGAGACTACAGAATCCTATTTCCATGTTCCTTTGTCCAACCCATCCCCAAAAAATGTCACCTTTTTTAACCTCGGGTAAACCGCGAGTAAACGGCCCAAGTCCTACTAATCCTAGTATTAAGTCATTACATTATACAAAAAACAATGAATTATCGGCTCCGTAAAGCTAACGCAATTGAGCCTCCCAAATAAATGAACTAGGTAAAAAAAAGCTTTATTACGTGATATACAGTATCTTGATATCATATGTCATACATATTATTTTCAATATAAACTAGATGTATGAATGTTAATATCAAGACAGGCTATATCGAGTAATATAGGTTTTAGTACAAACAGGTTATATGGTTCGTATCAGTTCGTACTTGATATTACAGTTTATGCAAAAAACAAATTTTTTACAGAGAGGGTTTAGAAAATGAGAAGTAAGTGATAAAAGGAATCCTTTTACAGTGCTACGTAAAAAGTTCCTATGAACTATGTAATAATTGAATTTTTACGAAGCAAAGCAAAAAAAAGAACAACTAGTCCTTAGTCCACATGGTTATACTCTAATCGCAGCTCGCTTTTCATCCCTGCAAATAATCAGAACTTCTTTTTCCCTCATATTTTTCCATTACAAATAGACTAAAATTAGTTTTGTTATGAAACACGAAAGTTTATAGTTCAATAAAAAAAAACAAATAAGAACAATGTTATTTTTTTTTTTTGGGGGGGAGACCCCGGGGGGGGCCGGGGGGGGTGTTGAACGGGGGGGGGCAGCGGGGGCACCCCTCCCATAAGAACAATGTTGGTGAATATTCAATCATCAAAATCACTTTCGTCAGATGTACTACTTTCGGCATGTGATTCCGAAATTAATAGCATCAACGCTGATTCTAGTAGCTGCTGTATGGTTTTCCAGGCAGATTTTCTCATTGATGAGCGGATCTGACATGGCCAATAATCTGTTGAACACATCAGTGTTCGTAGCAATCTTAAACAAAACTCAAGTATAGATAAATTTGTATTATCCGAGTTAATGCGACTGATAAGATTATTACCTTGAACACATGCGTGATCGGCACTCTCTGAACCTTTCAATATCCTTGTTCCGACATTCCTGCGGCTCCTCAGATAATGTACCGATAGGTAGTATCGCTGCTTTCACAATATCTGCACCATGGATGAGAATCCTGTGCAATGAAAATGGCATATAATACCATCCATAATTATCAACAAACACTTTTGCTGTGCTAATACAAAACACGCAAAACGCATCTTTATCAATAGTGCGTCCACTTGACAACACAGCGAGAATGATAGAAAGTTTCTTAATAATTTCTCGGTCAATTCCAGTAATTTTGGCAGTAAGCTCAGAATTTTTGAAAAATCGACAAGCCGTGTTGCCGTCGTTTGTGGTTCCCGAGCCCTGCTTAAGAACATCAATCAGTAATCCAGTGAAACGGCAAAAATCTTGCTGTATCTTCCTTTTCTTGCAGTCCTGTTTTCTTTATCATTTGATGTCTTTACTTGCCATGTCTTCACTTCAGTCGATACGCGACTTGGAGAAGACATTCCATTGACCTAATCATAGTGTCGAGACATAATTTAAAGTTATTTTATTCATTCGATAGCTTACCTGATGTGGGCATGGAGAGGAGATAATCCTAACCGGAATGTTGATTGGCTGGTCTGCATACCCTTGGATCAATTTTGTTGGAAAGTTTTGGGGAGGCCCCCAAACGGAAAACACTTTGGGTGGTACTCCCCTGTGAACACTGCAAAATTTTTCATCGGTTAAAGTACAGACTATTTTTTTTGTTTGAGACAATTTGGATTGCTTGGAGTTTTCTAAAACAGTGGATTTCAGCTCAGCAATTTGATCTTCAACAAAGTGTTGCTCTTCCAATATGAGATCAGTGGTCTCTTTTGCAAATTGGATTCTTACGGGCCTGCAGAACCTGGTCGACGAAGGCGTATTGTTTTGCCAAAGCACTTAATTTACGTTACTGCTAACTCTTAGCTGAAGAGGAATTAAATAGGTTATGAAAATGGAACTATCACCATCGTATGCTTTTTCAAACTTTTGTTTGAAATTTTATTGACCGGATGAACCGTCGATTCCGCACTTAATTATTAATTCCAAATCCTGTAGTTTCGTCTGAGTAAGCTCCCACGTCTCCTGATCTACAAGGCATGGTATTCTGATTGCCGTATGATCCACCAAACTCTGGAGTTCGACCTGTGCTTTAGTCTCACTTATGGTAATACTATCGTGTATGCAACGTTGACGGGCAACGGAAATTGTACGAGAGGGAACACTTTCGGGATATTACATTACATCGATTTGCTTCGCAACTCTTAACTTGTCTCCATGATCAGCTTAGCTGCGTCCTCGTTTTCCTCACTTCTCGCATTCATCTGAGCGGCGAAAGAAAGCTCTCTGGAAGAACCCAATTCTCGCAGCAGTTTAACCCTCTGGCGTTTATTTTGCAAATTGAGATGTTCGAAGATTTTCCTTGGTCTCCTTTTACCATCAATTGTTACAATAGGCCAGGCATACTGATTCAGCCGTTTTTACTGGCTGCAAAACCTTGACACATTTTTTTTCCATCCTTACCGTGAAATCCTCTCCAGAAATTATCCATTAAGACTTGACATGATCCAGCACATGGGCATGTCTCTAGTTTGTCCTACTTTCTCCATCCATATTTTCAAAAGTTCAGAACGAAGAGGTCTGTAAGAACTCATGATCACGTGGGACTTCCTCAACTCAACTACGCGTACGACAATAACAAATGGTGCTACACAATAATCAGCTGTTATTGCACCGTTGCGTAGGTACGCATTCTGGCGTTTGTTTTGAACGAGAAGGAAAAAATATTTACGAAAAAATCTGAAATTTTGGTTTTTTTTTTCGTGTTTTTTCGATTTTGACGCCATTTTTTTTGGTACAACTCATTAAAGTTGCCTAATGTAGAACACATATTGTTGTGGTCTAATCAGTTCTGAATAAAACAATGTATATTTCATCTAAATATAACGAAAATTTTCAAAGTTACGACGCTTTTCCCAAAAAGAAAAAAAATCAACGTTGAGAGCGCTCCGGAGTAACAATGTATACAGGAAAGGAATAAGCAAAATGGGAGAGCCATTCGGACTTTCAATGAAAAATTAACATTCCGGATTATATTTTAAATGATTTTATAACATACTATTTCTCTTGTCTCTTGTCTCTTCAAATTTGCACTCAAAGCAGAACGACAGTGAATATTCGGATAGATTTTAAGTTAAAAATGTTTGCTTGATCTTCTGCGTTTATAAAACGAGTCATCGGTTTCACGTTTCAGTGACCAGCAGTTGTTATCATCCTAACTTGGTTCTTTCCTGTAAACCTTTTTTCAATCCTTGATACTTCTTGGTGGAATCGTTCACCTTGTTCGTCGCTGAATTGACCGAGATTGTCTGGGAAAAAATCCAAATGAGAATGCAAAAAGTGAATTTTTATTGACATGTTGCATCCCATCTCTCCATAGGCTTCCAAAAACTCATGGACCACCTCAACGTAATTCGAGCTTCTGACGTTTCCAAGAAAGTTTTGGCACAAAGAAATAAAACTAAGCCATGCTCTTTTCTCTACTTGGTTCAATTTCTTTACAAAGTCCTATCAGTCATAAGCTTGCGAATCTGCGGTCCAACGAAAATGCCTGTAATTCATAATAATCAGAACATACATTGGGATGATTTTTTTTCGAAGAATGTGTTGTGTTGTGAAATTTTTGTAAGTACCTTCTTTAATCTTAGCGTCACTTAATTTGGAGAATACAAGTTTCAGGTGTAGAAAAGCCTCGCTGTTCTTGTCGAGTCGTTTAACAAACTGTTTCATGTATCCCAATTTCAAGTGTAATGGCGGCAAAATAATATCATCAGTCTTCACTAATGGAATGTTAAGGACATTCTTTTTGCCTATTTGAATCATCTTTCGCGGTGGCCAGTTGTTACACTTGTAATGATTTTTCCCCGACTATCCCATTCACAAAAATAACATGGATATTTAGTGTAGCCTCCCTGCATTCCAAGCAAAATTGTCAGGACTTTGAGGTCCGAGACAATCTGCCAGCGAAATTTATTGTAATTTATCAATCGTAGAATTTTTTCCATCGTTTGATACATCTCTTTCATATCAGTAGCGTATGCTACTGGAACTGATGGCAATTCATTTTTGATGTAGAAGGAGATGTCTCGCTCATCGCCATGAGGCACCAAGAGTGGACAGTAATGTTTGCTAGAATGAAAGATAAATATGAAGAGAAAGTTGAAAGTTCCGTCAGTGTACGGTAGGCTAGAAATAGAACAGAGGTATTGGAAATTGAGTGAAAGGGATGTTAAATTCGAACCACAGACGTTTCATTTGCCTGACATCCCACTATGGGGTAGCTCGAGAAGCAGATAACCCTGCCACATCGACGCTCAGATTTTTACGTAAATATTTTTTCTTTCTCGTTCAAATTAAAAGGAGATATATTTTTTTCTTAAAGCTACAAAAAAAAAGCTATTCAAAATCGCCAAAAATTTTGAAATTGGTTGAAAAATGCGCATGTACGAATTTTTATGCGCAAAAAAGTACCAAAAAACGGTTTTTTAACAATAAATATTTTTTTAGGGTGTTACAAACATTTCGAACACGGTTTTGTGTTATGTTCGACCAGATAAACAATCTCTACTATGTCACTTCAAAAGTTCCGAATCACTGTTACACTGTGTTATCTGCGATCAACTCAAAAAGACCAACTCGTGATGCCATGTACAATGATTTCAGCACAGAAAAAAAATCAAGTGTATGGGCACTTTGATATGGGACGATCTTGAATCCACCAGACACGCTCCAAAAACCGTGGTCTGCGTCCGATTTTCACCATCCACTTACATGGATAGCATTGCGTTATAAAATCTGAATTTTATGGAAATTTCTCAAATTAAATTTAATTTTATGCCAGCGTGCTGCCTGGCTCTTTTTATGATACGAACAAATTTATAGACCTCGATTTCCCATCCTTCGTTGAAAACGCACTGGCAAACCGTCGGGCTATAGTCCCTTTCCTTCTTTGCAGGGCACTACGAACAAACTGTTGATGGCAAACTTAAGGTTTATCATTTTCACCCGCCATGGTTGTCATCGAGAAGCTTGAGATTATTGCCACCATGAAACTGGAGAGCCGACAACGGATTGGTGGTACTGAAAGTGCGCGAGTAAATGGACTAAGAAGCAGATTGGATTTAAGTGGTGGCAAATTGTTCTCCTTTCTCTGTAGATCCCTTGAAAAAGTAGAACTACCGTAACACCAGTGTGGGAAATGCTTTGAGTGCTGTTGGTGACTTTCAATTTGATTCATCTACATGATTCTTTTGGATTATCAACATCGAGTTTGAGATCGAAAAAAAAGAGCAGCATACAAAAAGTGCTTCTCAATGAAGGACGGTGAATGTTATAAATTCAACTTCTTTAAAAAGAGATTCAATAAAACTAGTCGAAAAACCATTTGTTGATTTTCCCACATTTTCTCTTTGATACGTACTCGTTCTTCATGCTTGCTGAACAACCTTCCAAAGGAGACGATTGAACCAAATGCGTCTTTTCTTCAGCATGAGGCTATCCCAATAAGTGAACCAGAAAGCGTATAATTTATGATCATGACATTAGGACTTTTTAGGCATGAGAAGAAAGGGAAGCTTTCCAGTATTTTAGTTCTTTGCTCTGTCATCTATTGGTCTGTACAAATGTGCTTCGAGTGATAAGAGGTTTCTGTTGGTTATGAACTGTTGCATTTCATCTGGCAATAATAAATCTTTCGTTTGGAAACAAAAATTTACTGTCGCCTTTTGAGTGGTGTGATCAAAAGCTAAATACACTAGGTCCTCATAAACCATCCAAAATATTAACTTTATTAATTGTTAAGTTTAATGCATGATGACATTAACAGCAAGTTTAACAATAAATTAATATGATTTTTGTAAATATTTTTTCTCCTTGAATACATTTTAATAAGAAGAAATACAAGAAAAATCTGTCCTCTAAATAGCCAACTAGATTGTTTTTTTTTTTAGCTACTTAAAAGTATGTAGGAGCAAGTCGATATAATATGCAAGAGAAAATTTCGAATACCGGTTAGAGTTTCACATTACTCACATGAAGGGATGAAGAATTTTTTGAGACGCTATGTTATCGAAGTAAAACAGTTTGAGGATGGTGTTAAACATTTAGTGTTGAAGCATTCATTGTATGGGCAAAACTTTCATATGTGTGAGCCGTTCATTACAAAGCCATACAAAAGCAGTCTAACAATTGAAATTTCAACTTGCAAGGGACGCTAGAATTAGATGTTCGATTTATGTGTGAAATTATTGAAAGTACTCTATAAAATCAAACAATTTACCATTCAATTTTACTCAACAAAAGGTCATACCATATTAAATATCAATATGAGTAAAATCTCGGGTCCTCCCTTACCTCAGCCAGCAAAGCTACTATCCAACACCATACTGGAGGAATCTGAGTTCAATTTCCGGTCTTGTCTAGGAATTGTTCGTAATGAAAAACGTCTCGATTTCCTGAGCATAGGATATGATATTTGTCATAGAATTAAACCAATGCAAAAATTGTTCCTGGTAACCAAAGCTCTCAATTAATTACAAACTCAACTCAACAAACTATGTTTTTTTCCCTCTGTTCGGGACATAATCACTGCGACACGTAATTTGATCTGATGAATCCTCTGGTCGCTTAAAACGGTCGGACGGCTGGAACCAGGCTTTCGCTCGATGGACTCTCCCTTCTCCAGAAGTGCCAGAATCTTCTAGATGTTTCCGCGATCGTATCTGGCTGACACGAAATGGGCCACGATGGCTGACTTTTTTTAGGTCTGGATGGAGCAGGCGGTACGAAAAAACCATAGATCGAAGTTGTTTCACAGTTCTCGCCATAGCTGCCGTGAACAAACTGATGGAGGTGTCAAATTTTCACAGTATATAGGCAACAATATATATATATATATATATATATATATATATATATATATATATATATATATTATTATATATATATATATATATATATATATATATATATATATATATATATATATATATATATATATATATATATATATATATATATATATATATATATATATATATATATATAGTATATATTGACTGGTGGACCGACCACCAGATGGCAGGATAATCGCATGAAAAATAAAAACATTTTGCCGCTTTTTTTTAATGCACACTTTACGCATCTCTTGTTCAGCAATCTCATTCCATACTTTCGGCAAAGTTGCTTTGAATTTCTCAATGCCCATTGATTTTGGGTTCTTAGACCTTCTTTCCATAATGCCAAAAATGGAACAGTCTAATGAGTTTACGTCTGGCGAAGAGGCCGGCTATAATTATTCAGGTATAAAGTCCGGAAAATTGTTCTTGCACCAGGTCTGGGTAAATTTGGCTGAAAATGAAGAAGCAGAATCCTGTAAGAAACCTCATTTATAGCTTCAAAAATCAAATGTCCTTTTAAAATATGGTTGAGGTAGCAGTAAATTTGTTTTACTTATTTGAAAATGCACTACCATAGTCACAACTATCCACCAAAAGATACAAAAGGTTTTTAAATTAAGTTGCGGATGCGTTTGCCTGAATTTGACAGTTTTATCATAGGTTTTCTGCCAAATTTACCTCAACGTAAATTCACAAACGTATCTATTGTGGGCAAGCCTTTATTGATTTTTGTCGAGAAATTTAAAATTTTCGACCATAGTGTAATGTATCCAGAACCTGCCTGTATTTTAAAGCAAATTTTCCAATAATGATAAATTATCAAATTCTCATTAGTTATCGATATAACACAGATTTTGAAACAAACCGCTTGAAAACGCATTTAACAAAACACGTTAAAACTTATCTCTTATTTCAAATTGAACAGAATTATGGAAAAACTCCCTGTTCAATTCTGTTCAATTTGAAATAAGAGTTAAGTTTTAACGTGTTCGTTAAATGTTGCCCTGATTCCCTATCTAAATGTGGCTAATATGGGATTTACGGCAGTGAAATACGCGTACCACAGACAAACATATGTACCCTATAAACATTTCACAATGTAGAACATCTTTGCGAAAACACCATTGCCATCGGTTGAGCTATTTTTTTTTATTCGATTATTTTCCGTCGGCCTATTTCCTCACGTTGTGACAACCTAGGAACGCCAGGAAGACATGAGCCGGGACCAACGTCTTTACTTTCCTTCCGAAGAAAGAAATGACCAGAGTTTTTTTCTCCTCAGAAAAATCCCTCCGACCTCGACTGGGATTGAACCCAGACCCACTGGAGTGCCGTCAAGTAGCAGCCACGCTTACCACCACACCACCAGCGCCGGCCGTTGAGCACATTGTGACAAATAATAAACTGAACCGATGGTGGTAGTATGTGAATGTTAAACATAAAGCAAAACACTTTGCATAACCGTTAATTTAGTATTCGATGATTAACTTATAAGTTTTATATCTGTTTGTCTTTGCCTGTAGAACAAAAGTAAGTAATTATTACTGGAAAAGTTTTCAGTCTTTGAATGAGCAACTCTTATGTGCTCTACAATGGCTTCTAAATACAAAAGTGTTTTATGGCCTAGAAAAGTTTTTAAAATCAACAATCAATACAGCCTCAATTGATTCGAAATGGAAGGGTCGTCCGAAACAATTAATTTTATTTTGGGTTACAGTTTTATCATTATAAAAACGTGCATAAAATATGTTATATAGCATCGCCTGTTCCAGTAATCTTCAAACCCGTCCCCTTCGTGAAAAAGTTTTTCCTTGCCTGTGCTCCAAACAAGACTGAATCTCGCGGCATTATTAGAAGTGATGTGCGTCATATCTCCTCATCTCGGATCACACTCGGTAAACACGTCTCGGAAGTACCTAATCTCTGAACGACATCCATTCGGTTGTTCCGGAATCATTGACTCTGAACTCTTCCTCTTTTCTGTGTGTCGATGAGGAACCGATCTGAGGCACGAAGGAGGGTGCTGGTTTGGTGTCTGGTGGTGGCATGCTCGCAGGAGTTCAAATTGGGTATACAAATGTAAACACCAGAAATGGATCAACAGCACTTTGAACGAGTCAAGAAGTGCCACCCTCCGAAAAACATGAATGCCAGACGAAGGGAGACTGGACAGAAGAAGGATCGCTATCCGATGTTGGTTTGTCTGGCTGGCGGAAACCATTCAGTTGGGTTGGAGGAATAAATTTGAATAATTTTTAGCTTTATAAATCACTTGTACTTGACGTATCCATGTACGCCCATTCGAGGGGAGAGTTTCTTTGATGGGAATTCCGCCATGCAGCATACTTTGAGTTTTAACTTAGTTGTTCGAGTATACCAATGGGGTATATATTCTACAACAATCGTGACGAGATTCATGAACTTCATTGAAGTATGAACATTGAGGTAAGACAATAGATAGTTGATAGAAACTATTTAGTTGTTTCAATCCTGAGTTTGAAACTCGAAATAAATCTTATATTTCATGTGACTGTTATAAGTTCCTGTTAGGTAAAATGGTAAAATATGTTCATCAGAAGAATAAGAAAAAATATAAAAACAGCATAAATGAAGCTCGATCTAAAAAATTGCCAGCAACTCCAATCTGTAGCTCTCGTCTATAATAAATACGAATTTTGCACATGGACAAATTCTGCAGATGTAAATAAATTAGAAATAAATGAAATGGAAGAAAATGTTATTGATTTTTTTTTTCTCTGTTATAACGTCGGATTTCAATAACGTTAAAAACTGTACACCTACAAATCTCGTTCAATCACAACCCATCAAAGTAACCGAGATGTAGCGGATGCTTTGAGTAATGTAAGATAGTGTTATTATAAGATTAAAATACCTTCAAGTTGATATGATTTGATACCAAACAATCAGTAAAAGTGGTGCTGTTTTCCTTTTTAGATGTTACGATCGATTTTCTCAATATTGAATTGATGCTTTGAAGTAAGTTTTCTTCCAGCAGGAACTGACCAGAAAAGTGCTATTTTTAGCAATTTGCAGAGTGACATCAATGCAGCCCTACAGTGTCAAGTGTCATTAATAACAAAGAAAAGGAATCAAAATTTCCAAAAACTTTTCCGTAAGCATAGTCAAACTTCCTAGCCCGTATCTTACGAGAGCAACTTAAGCAGCAGAAAACAAAATAAAACAAAATAGCGAAGGTCGCTTGCAAGCTTCGTAAAGTTGACTATTGCAAAACTAAACATGACACAAAATACCCGAAAGCGCTCACGGAAGGACAACGTCGTTTTTGCTCACGCTGCGACAACACAAGTTGGTCCTTCATTTTTCTTGTTATATTAGACGGAAAGTGTATAAGCTCAATTACAAATTGAATAATCCAGTTGTAAAGTTTTATTTTATTCTAGAGGTGTTTTTTCGGCTCAGGCACGATACTCCTTAGAATCAATGAAATACTTTGTTAACAAGGCCAGACAAGACTTCCCACTCACTAATGCAATAAAGAAAAATGAAAAACGATACTCTAGCGATGAATTGATTGGAAAATGTGAAAAGTTTCAAATTTAGTTATGGGTTTGTGGTAAGTTTAAATTGCGCTTGACAGTTATGTGGGAGAGATATTTACGAAATGAGGAAGTGATGGAGAATTGATTTATCACTGCATTAGACGAAAGTCAGCTATCGCTTCTTTTTAAGAGCCTATATACATGAAGTTTGATTTACTATGATAACGTTTTCATAATAATCAACTAAAAAACCAATTTTCTATAAACGCTGGAGGACTTAATTTTATGCTTTACTCGAAATAGCTGGCTTGGCAAAGGAATGAAAACCTGCGAAGGCTCCAATTTACCGTTGAAGACTAGATTTATCCAGATATGTAGAAGATTCAGAGAGTGATTCCGATATATCTGGATGATTATCACTTCCCAGAATAAAGAGAAGCTAATCTTAAATACTACCGGAACCAAGAAAACCCACCAGAAGATACTGAGATATTTTACATTCTTGATATTTCAAGCTTGTCGGTTATCCAAATAAGCTTAATGCACGTTCTCAACCAGCGATGCTCGTCAGATGCTCATTTTTATTTAATAGTGTATGACTAATGTTAATCCTGATCAAGCTTCTACCACAATTTTTGATAGTTGTCGTTTGCTTAGGTTGTTACAGAAATCAGCTCTCCCTAAAGTTTAAAGCTGGAAGTCATTTATCGTGAATATTCAAATAATTTTTTTTATTATCACGGATGATATAAGATAATTGGGTGAATCGTACCATTACGCGAGACTGGTGGAGTGGTAAGAAGCCAACGATGTTGTTTTTGTGCCAAAGGAGGCAAATCCACCAAACTCTCCAGAAATTCGTCCACTAGAAAAATTCTGAGTGGTTATGAAGGGCAAGCTCCGGAAAACAGAGAAAAAAGGAAGGTCTTCTAAAATGACAATGATTTGAAAAAAAAAATGGATGAAAGTGTGTATGAAAGATGGCGGAAGTGATAGCTTTGGAGAGGAGGTTGAATATACCAATTTTGCAAAAACATACCTAATATGTGCTTATTTCTTTCCTTAAAATTTTCAAAAATATCCGACTATAAATGAACTTTTGGTGATCATTATTGCCTGTTGAATTTTTTTTGGAGTTCAATCTTTATATCATCAAACGGGCTTCAAATGGTGAGTTGACAACTTCGAAGGAGGGAGTGGTCGACCTCTCGTCCTCACAAGTTCCTACCTCACGCCTCCACGAGTCATATGATCACAAAAGACTGCTAGCTGAAACATGGAGACGCTGGTTGGCGTAGCCTGGGCAATGTTGTCAATCTGACAATAGCGAAGTGAGGGGGTGCGACTGAAGATCGTGTACCTTTAAATCATATTGTATATTTCCCATTCTCATTTTATCAATAATTTCAGCACGCTTTGGACTCATTTTTGCATTCCAAAACCATGTAAGAGCCGGGAGCAACACGACGGGCATCAAAGTCTCAATTTGTTTTTCTGCATTTCAGCATTACACTTAATTTAAAATTGCACTTCTGAATTTCAACTACTAGAAGACTGGCATGTGCTTATAAGCAATGTTAGATTATATTTTGATATTGTGTTTAGTGGCATTATGGTAAGATAAGCCATTTATTTCAGGAATCATCAAACCGGACTCTTCGTTCACTCCAATTGCTATCTTTGAAATGTTACTAGAACAGTATAGAGAAAAAATATTGCTACATGTCTTTTAAAACAATATCTTTTATTGAAATTTTATCTTTGATATTTGGAATGATCTATTCTGTTTTCAGCTTTTCCAGGACAAGAAGGATATTAATTCATATCTAATTTTTATTTATTTTTCAGTAACAAGTATCATTCAAGTTTGAAATTTGAATAAATTGGCATGTTTGTCTATAATGATATCCTAATATTGTGTGTAAAAATATATAAATAAATAACATATAACGGGGAATGGGAGGGACCATCAGGGCACCCAAGTGAAACGATTTGGATAGGGAGCATGGGACTGCCTCCTCCCTATTGTAAACATTTCGCGGAACGAGGGCGGGCTTTCGACCCCATCTATTGGGTTTATTCTGTCAATCGAGGGCTCGATTTTAGTGCTGTGAGTGTGAACTTGCTTTTGGAAGGAGATTCTCTTCCCTATATTCAAGGGTTTCGCGTAAGTGTCTCTGCTTACGGGCCCGCCCAAACGTTTTTGGCCCTTCATACAGGAGCTTGATGATCACAAACAATATTAGAATCCTGATCAAATCGTTTTTCAGATTATTCCACTGCTATGGGAAGTTACGTTGCTACAATAGATGGTAGTTTTATATCACATTTGCTTTTGCGTCGTTGTTTCAATTTTTGCAAAAGAAATTTTGTTGCGACAGCTACGGAAAATTTCGGATGATCTTATAGCATGGCTCGTATTTTACCTTTGCATGAGTCGGCTTTTTAGCTGCAATTTTATTAAATTCAATAATTGTTTAGTTACTACCCCAGTATCGTAAATTTATTTACATATATTTTCCTCGATGTTACCTTGTCCACTGTCCAACAATTTAAATAAGGTATTTTATTTATTATAGACGTAGTTGTAAAAATTCAGTGTTCTTGGTTTCTCGTTGAAAAGTGAACTCACTTTAGTTTGTCAAGGTTAGTAATTTCAACACAATGCCATTTTGTCGCTTGACAGCTTGCTGCTTGCGGATCGGGTGACCCTATCGAACCGTGGTGCTTTTTTGAAATTCGGATGCACTCTATCATTTTTATATTTTTCAATATGACCTGACCATTCAACAAATTTCATAAGAAAATTGCATTTAAACTACATCATTTTGCGAAATTTGTTCTCAATTTTTGTTAAAGCATTTTTGTTACTGGTATCTAGGGACAAAATAACTCAAGTTTTACTATACTTTCCTGATTTTAGTTGATTTTATGTGCCAAAAATTACAAACTGTGGCTTTGTTCCTTGCACTCTGCGAGCCAAGGTTTTGTTTCTACAAATTTGTACGAATATTGTCCTCATATAATTTCAATCATTAACTTTTGATTTGCTACTTATATTGGTTTCCTAAAAAAAATCTTATCATAAATTATACAGAAATAATATAATTCCTTAAACACTTTTGAAACAAATCAAAGGTTTTCAATACTTCGCCCTTCCATAGGAAAAAAAATTATCATTTTGACTTCACAACCACCCAGGCCAATGCTGATCGCATGAATTCGGTACCATGTAGTAGTGTCAATGCAGCATTTCTAATTCGTTTTCTTGAGTGCCCAATTTAGAATAATAGGGGTGCTAAATTTTGAGTACGAGTTCCTAATTTTGAAGCTTATTGCTCACTAATAAATGAACTAATATTAGCTGTACTTATTATAAGTATAGTACGTATTTTCGTGGAAAATTGGTAATGCTTGCTGCAGTATAAGATAGCTAAATCTCTGTTGCTATTGTTTCCAGATTCCCGTTGGTTGTTTACATCAAATCTGGGAATAATGCTTGGCGGTAACCTACTGCCAAAGGCTGTCAATCAGCAAGTTTTATCCTAGCAGCGCAGAATCTGTCAAAGCATGTCTCGTTAAACTGCAGGATGCCGATGTTAGGAAGGCCACTATTTTGTTAAACTCCGAAAAGTCCATCCAATATTCTACAATCCTACTTTTTGCTCTAGAAATGAAAACCTTTATCCGCACGTTTAACCTCCTGCTGCCAAATGATCTGAGGAATTTTCTGATGATCAAAGCTATCAACCACTTTTCACCCCAATCAAAACATCAGTCGTAAAAGCACAAAAAATAGAAATTGAAAGTGAAAAGTGATTGTAATCCTCAATGATTTTCCCCTCATGCTGGCTGCCGGTTGTTCATCGTTGATTGCCGAGAAACGGGATTCTATTTTCGAGAAGGTTGAGGATATGTGTGTACAGACAAATCGTAAAATCCGATGGGTGTTTGTCTGTTTGGATACCGTTTCATGCTCTTTTTGCATTGACAGCGCTGGTATGTGGTACGAGGAGAATGGTATGTATAACCATGATGATGGGTAACTGGAATGGTACACCTAAAATGCAAACAATTTCAGTTTCCTCTTTTTGTAGTGAATTTCCTTGGAAGAACCTTAAACCTGCTTTTGACTCAGTTTTATCTTATAATATGTTACAGTTTTTATTGTACAGACTTAAAGTCGTTTCGACACGATATTTTCATATATTTTGAACAGATGTTTTGATCTGGACGGATCCAGAATCTACAAAACTGAGTTGGGCTTTTTAGGCAATTTAGGGTTTTGACCCGGGGTTCTCAGATAGTTCAGAAGGAGATCTTTCGGGTTGGTAGTTTTATCGGCTTCTTTGTGCATACAGCAGAATGTATACAATATAAAAATTCATATATTGTTGTTGGCATAAAAAGAACTCAACTCTCAACTCATATATGTGGAAGTGCTTCTAGAATAAAAGTTGAAAGCAGCCGAAAGCTTGTTGAAAAGAGCTTCAAAGCCAAAAGTTGTATTCCAGGTGGCACACCGGAAGTGGTTAGTATCCGATTTGAATAAAAATAGTTCATGAGACGCCTCAAACCACATCAGAAATCGAAGAAAAGTATTACACTGGTTATATCATGTATCCGCAACTACAAATTTTACCATCGAATTTTAAAAATACTTTAGGGCTCAAAACTCTTGTCTTTTTCGAAGAAAAAAAAAGGTCCTCATCCCAAATTTGAACTCAATCGGACCTCCACTTAACGAGCGGTCAAAGTTTGACTTTTTTGACCCATGAAAACTCTCCTGTTTTTTTTAGTGCCAAATGTCTTAGAAAGGCATGAAATGCATCTGTTGTTATCTCAAACATTTTTTTTTTTTTCGAAAAGAATGACTTTCTGGGACTTAGTCAATTTTTGAGTTGGGGAGTGAATTGAATTTGACTTGAGGGATTTTAATTCAATTGCTGAGATATTCTTGGCAATAGTATTGAAACATATCCTGTATCAGAGTTGGCAACTGCTAGCATATTATATGTGATATTTCATTAGGTAGGTATGTTACTCTTTTGTCTAGAGCTGTTGTCTTTTGATTCTTACTGAAGAAACGCTGGAAAGGGTGACACAGCGATACAGCCGATTCCATCAAATATCATTAAAAAGGACTAAACGAATGCTTTGGAATAGTGACTTTCTTAATCTTTCTTTATTATCGTTTCAAGCTTATTGCTTTCACAATTAGCTTAGTGTTCTAAATGCACTACCACAATTATTATTTGTGTGCTTTTGATGCCAGGTACCATTTTTTGCATTAGTATGGTTGTGTGGCAAGTATAATCATACCATATGCACAGGTAGTCGAGAAATTTTCCATAACGAAACATTTCCAACACAGAAAAAATAAGGAATTTTAACGGGCGCGTAAAATTTTCCCTCGTTTAATTTCAAGCCAAAGGAGGCATAAACAACGAAAATGTCTTTCATGCGCCATACAACGATGTTTGCAATCTTTAATACAACAGGCTAGATTCAGGCGGTATCTGTCTTAGATTTACATGAAAAATCCCATTCTTTTTTGCCAAATCTAGCATTCTCTTAATGTGTATAACATAACGCAGAAAATTAAATGTTACTTTCTATCTGTGTAGATCAGACAGGGAATCGAACCCACCCACCTCCAGCATGGTGTTGCTTTGTAGCTGCGTCTTTGTCGACTGAGCTAGGGGAGGCTTTCTTAATACGGAATCTAATTAAACTCTAATCAACTATTATCTTACCCTTTGCTTAATCAATTGATTCCTCTGTTCAATAAAGACCAAGATCAGATTGCCTTCCTCAGAAAATGAATGCAACAGGTCCTATCATTCGAAAACCCAATTTGCTTAATCAAATATTTGTGTCGAAGCGTTTTCGGTCGATTTTTATTCAATTTTACTCATACATTGCACGTTCCGAGGGTTATCAAACAGCGAAAATGTGAAATTTATTCACAAAACCCCTCTCCCTCGTTTATAAAATCACTGCTCTCGAGAACATGCTCACTCACCATGCGTTAAATTGGATTAAACGCATGTAGAAACGACTGCCGGCCGTCAATGTGCATTTCCCTTGCAAGGGTTTTCCGTTCTAAGACTAAAGTATCAGGAGCTGCCACCGGAATCCCATAATTGAAATCAAATGAAAAGGGAAACATGCCAGCTCAAATTTTATTAACCTATTATCTTCGTTTGATTATTTCCATTGGGCAAGGAATTCCATCAGAGCGTGAACAGTTTTGAATATGAGATGAAATTTGCTTTCCACTCGATGTTTTACCTAACATTCAATATCAAGCTCATCCACTTGTGGCAGAAATGGTTTCGAAGAAATAACAGTGTTCTTAGAGGATGGTATCCAAAAGAAAGATAGAAGCAATTTTCTTAAGAACCTAATCTTTCTAATGGTTTTCTAGTCCACTGTGTAGGAAGACAGTTGTAGTCCGTTAAATTTTTGTATATCACTGTGGATTAAATCGATCTCATCTCGTGGCTGGAAATGCTGTGATGGAAATTGAAAATATAATAATAATGATGGCTGAAACAGACCGTAAAAAACATTCATGCAAATAAAAATGTTTATGTTTCAAAGTAAGTCCCAAAGGTCTAGTTCTTATTAACTTAAGTCTTATTTTCTGCTTTAGTCACATCAAAACTCAATTGAGGCATTCCTTACGCACAACGTATTATATTGATGCCATGTTATTGAAATGTTTTGAAATCTTACACGTTTTCGAGCCTTTATATTAGTTTGATGGAAATTTTGATACTGTCGCTCCCCTGTAGTTTGATCCAACGAGTCCAAATCCTGTTTGAACAGCCTCGTGAAATTTTAAGTTTACATGAAAATTACTATAAAGAAAGCTTTTTTTTTTCTTTTTTTTTTTTTTTTTTTGTGGGGGGGCAAAAAGGGGGGGGTTGTTTTTTTTTTTTTTTTTCATTTTTTTTTTTTTTGGGGGGTGGGTCGGTGCGGGGGGGGGGGGCGCAGCAACAAAGAAACAGCGGGGTGGGGGGGGGTGGGTTTGCTTCGGGGGGGGGGGGGGTTTTTTTTTTGGGGGAGTTCCCCAGGGCTGCAAAAGGGTGAGTAGACATCTGGGATGGAGCGTGCGTCCCCGCAACATAGCACTGGTCTTCACAAGTTCCTACCTCATGCTTCCACGGGTCAAGAGATGACAAAGACCGCCAGCTAAGGGTTGCGAACTTAGCTGGTAGTGCAGCATGGGCACTGTTGTCCTTCTGACTTCAGCTAGATTGAGGAGGTGCGTGCTGAGCGTCTGTCCACCAAGGAGGTGCGGCTCAAACAGCGTCTGTCCTGGCATCCAGCGGTTGAGTAAGAAACGCTGTATCGCGTTAACTATACATTAGGTGGCCGCCGCACCAAGGCGATGTAGGCAGCGTGACTCGGTAAAGTAGCATGCTGAAATCTTACCCTACCACGGAAAATGGAAGTATTCTTTATACGGAATATAATTTCAGATCATCCATGGAATTCCCAAGTGTTGTATAGTAATTTTGAATTGTTTTCTTCCTTCGTGGCTATGATAATGCAAGTCCGTCTACAATTGCAGCAGGATCAGCAGACATGCAGACATTACAAATATAATTGTTATTATCATTTTATATTATAATATCCCTTCGCAATATTATTCAATGCTATTTTCAGCTTCGCATTTGCATCGTTGTAAGTTTTGGCCCACCTAACTCAGGTTATGTATTTGAAAAGATAGGATGGTTTTTTACAATTTTTTTTAGAGAGAATCCTATACGACAAATTCTACAAAAAAAAATATTCGTCGTCCAAAATAGTTAATTCAAAAACTAACAATGTTTATGATTCTACCTTTTCTATTTTACAGACATAAAGAATCATTTATGGGCCTGTAGGAGTTGTCGAAGAATTTCCTGTCATTAATTTTTTTTTTGTTTTTTTTTTGGATTTATTGAGTTTCCGTTTTTGGGCAGTAATCATCCTCGTATGAAATTTATTTGCCTAAATTTTCTTTGCTATTTTGCTAGGGTGCCAGGTGATCAACTTTATTTTATGATATCACGTTGGAATTTTCGCTATCTTAGAGTATCAATCATCTAACATCGCAGCGGAAGAGGCAAATAGCGGCATTTAATTAAGATATGTACATTATGTAGTATTTCTTTACAACATCGTATTATTTCCATCATATCATGACCGTCACATTTTCATGCAACAAACCTGATTTAGGCGGTATCTGGCTTAAACACGAAACATACATTCAATTTAAAACATCTAGCATTCCTTATATGTCCAGTATATAACGCAGAAAATTACAGCTGTGGTAGGCTTTTGAAAATTACGGAATCGGTGATAGGCTTTTGCACTTATTGCTGAATGTATTTTTCATTTCCGGTTTACAAATGGACTTTTTACCAATTCTGAGCTGATCTGATTCATGCAGCGCTGTGTGTTATTTGGCTAGTGTTTGATTTTACACTTCAACCTTTGTCATTACTTGATCATAACTCAAAATATCATTATATTTGGTAATATTGTTTTATTGATTTTACTTCAAAGATGATTAAAACATTACTTATTGTTTTTTTGCCCATTTATATTTGTTTCCCTTCCACTTAAATCTTCCCATTCCTAACTCGGTAGCAATAACTATTAGGTCAGCAAAAATAAAAGCGGATTGCTATTATAAAATCAGCATCAAGTAGCAAATAGTGACCATGGCAACAGTAAATTAAAATGTATAAATGTTAGTTTTGTAAAATTTCAATAGATTTAATAAACTTTTTCAGGATACCTCAAATCAAGATTTTGGTGAAATGCTGCTATCGCTGAAATCGAACGAGAACGTGCTTAAGCGCGAACCACAGAACTCTACACTTTAACATTTCACAACATTTCTTGCATATCAGGATCAACCGAATGAAGATCATATACAATAGATACGCATGCTTGTAGTATTTTTCATTTACATAAATATATACACTATTATATAAATATTTCATGGGAATGGAAGGGACCATCAGGGCACCCGATTGAAGCACTCTGGATGGGGAGAGTGGGAATGCCAACTCCCCATTGCTAACAGTTTGTGAATAGAGGGCGGGCTCTTCTCCCCGCCCATTGGGGCATCCTCATGTTAGATAGCTTGCTCTTTTGACCAATTGTTCAATCTTGTTGTTGGAAGGAGATTCTTTATATCCCTGTGGATACGTATAAGTGATGTTGCATATCGATCCACCCAACTCCTTTTTGGCCCTTCATACAACGGCATGATTAGGATAATCAGTGGTTATTAAAGCTTGATCAAGTCTAACAGAGAGGAGAACCCATTGCTATCGGACTTAGTTTCCGTGCTAAGGAGTGTATCGAAAATAAGCTATCCACAAACTTTCTTTCAAATTATGTTGAAAACCGATATTTTATTCATACAAAAAATTGATCCTTTATTGTACGAGGTTAAACTTGAACATAATGAAGACCGGATGAAATTTAAGTTATTCCTTCACGAATTTTCGAACTTTGGATCGAATGCTCTTCATCAAGTTCCGGACAAGTGTTGCATCGCATTTTTTGGACGCTTGAGCCCAAATTTTTTTGAACTCCTGCATGTTCCCAGCTGCCTTACCAGTCTTCTTGAAGACCCTCTTCACGATTGCCCAGTAACGTTCGATGGGTCGAAGCTGAGGGCAATTTGGTGGATTGATATTTTTCTCAACGAAATCTATACCCTTTTCCGCAAGCCAATTGAGAGTGGTTTTGGCATAGTGAGCCGACGCTAAATCCGGCCAAAACAGTGGAGGTGTACTATGCTTCTTATATAAAGGCAACAATCTCTTCTGGAGACACTCAGATCGATAGATTTCCGCATTTATAGTTCCGGTAGTGTAAAAAATGGTTGACTTCAAACCACAGGAACATATTGCTTGCCATACCAGTACCTTTCGACCGAATTTATCCACTTGAATCGACCTGTCCGCATCGCTCACATCCTCCCCAATGACGGCAGTAAAGTATTGTGGACCTGGAAGGGTTTTTGAGTCCTCCTTTACATAGGTCTCATCGTCCATCAAAACGCATGCATCCGGACGCTGCAAAAGACGCGAATACAATTTCCGGGCCCTTGTTGCTGCTCGCTTCTTCTGTTCTGCACTTTGTTTCGAGATTTTCTGCTTCTTGTAGGTCTTCAGGTGGTTTCGCCTCTTGATACGCTGGATCATTCCGACACTCGTTCCTGCTTTTTGGCCAAATCACGTATTGACATTGATTTGTTCTTCATGATTAGAGATACCACTTTCTGCTCCAGTTTCGGGTTGGAAGAACCGGGTTTTCTACCTCTTCCTGGTAGCTCATCCAAAGAATAGTGTTCCCCAAATTTATTAATGATGGTTTTAACACTCGCATGATGAATTCCAAACCGTTTCGCCAATTTTCGCATAGTAATACCCTTCTCACTTAGCCATGTGTCCAGAACCTTAATTTTAACTTCCTTTTCAATACGCGACATTTTGAAAACGCAGAATTTGAACCGCACAAACAAGTAAACAAAAGAAAGCTGACAGTCAAACGCACAGCATGCAGTGTTCAGAGCATAAAAAACCATCACAAATACATGCGTACAACGCAAATGTATGTGGATAGCTTATATTCGATACACTCCTTAGTACATATCATACATCATACAAGGAAAGTTTCTCGACTCCCTGGGCATAGGGTATGATTTTACTTGCCACACAATGATACTAATGCAAAAATGGTACCTGGCATCGAAAGCTCTTAATTGATAACGGTAGAAGTGCATTTAGAACATTAGGTTGTGAGCAAGCAATAAGCGAATCATGAAAGCAACAAGCTAATGAAAGCAACAACCCAGTGCTAATAAAAGAGATGGAAGATTTCACTTCATTTCGCTTTCAACGTCAAGTGATTGACACAATAATTGGCTGGTTTACTTTGCGACTGTGTGCCTGAGCCTGTGATGGGCATCAGCATCCATCAGCATGTTTATTTCAGAAGCAACTGATTGTAAACAGCTAGCTGGCCATCGACAATGGCCAGTGTTAATGGGTGTAAACAGCCTTGAAGGCTCACCGAGAACGACCTTTCACTGGGGGTACAGTATACACAGATAAAAAGAAACATTGCATTTTCTGCGTTATCTAATGCACATAAAGGGAATGCTAGATTTGTCAGAAAATAATGGGTTATTTCATGTAAATTTAAGTTACATAACGCCTAAATCTAGCCTGTTGTATAAGAGATTGCAAACATTGTTGTATGGCGCATGAAAGATTGCAAACAATTTCGTTGTTTACGCTTCCTTTGGCTTGGAATTAAACGAGGGGAAATTTTACGCGCTGGTTAAAATTAATTATTTTTTTCTGTGTATTATTAATGTATTGATTGATAATATGTATTCATATTTTGACCAAATGAAACAAATTAAAAAAAAAGTGTTCAAGATTATAATGTACTGAATGACTTTGACCGTGCAACAATGCCTGTATAAAGAGTGGTCTGGTTAATAGTCGTTTGTTTGAGAGTGCCATTCGACCCTAGAGGACCAGTAGAGCAGTGCCTAGAGCAGCGGTCCTTCATCTACATGGGAGAATCTACCTCTGTTTATTCAATAATTCGTTATAGTTTCCTTATTTACCGATTGAACCGAATACAGAAATGTCTGACAATTAAGAGTGTTTTGTATAGTTTTGTAATACTGACCCGAATATTCAATAATCCAGTAGAACAATAATTGATTGAAAAACAGCAAGAGAGCCATTTCACCAAGCATAAAACATGTTTGTAGCATTTGTGTAATTTATATACATCTCTTCTAGAATCATCACATCCAACACGTAATAGTTTGAAGAGTTATGAACAGGCCCTTAACAAGTCCGTTCCTTTAGCTATGCGGCTTAAATATTGCTGTAAAAGCAGGATCGCTTTGGGGATTACTTTCAATTTTTGCGAAAGCTGACTAACTTCTACAATCTCACGTTCTTTTACGACCGCAACTGTGAAACATGTGTCCCAATAAATTTGGTGCACGTAAAGAACTACAGGTCAAATTTAAGACTTGATCAGACTGTTATTTCAGATTTGTTTTTTAAATTATGCCGGGCAAACGCTTTCCGTCCAACTCGCTGTCGCTCGTCGGACCTAACTACAAAAGAAAATCCTCCTTTTGCATTATACCGGGCAAATGATTGAATGAGTCGTTTATTTGGAGACTCCATGTTAACACTTCGGATATCGAAAACATCGGCCGCTTTCTACCGCCTTAGTTCTTAAATTCTCAACTGCTGAGCAGGCAACATTGGTATTTCTAGCACTTGGAGTAGAGCACAACAAATGTTCCGTAAAATTGTAGTCGAGAATTTTTATTATAAGATTTGAACGAAAAGTTTGCTTTCTCCATAGTACTGACAATTTCGTATTACAAAAATCTAATTAAAAATGTGCTCAAATTTCAATTTGTTTTTCAGGACTCGATTTGAAATCGTTTAGGAATAGGAAAGCGAACATTTCACAATTTGCATCAGTCTTACGGGAATGGTAGCGATCAATTTCCCAATCTTTATAGACCAAAAATTTGAAAAATAGCGACCAAAACTCAAATATGCAGGCCAAATTTATGGATCATAACCATATGTTTAAGTGCACAAAGTTGATTTGCTAAGGATCATTTCGATAAGTTTATAAAAATGATTAGGTTAGGTATAAGGAAAAGGCGAGGTAGATATCAAGCATAATATTTGTTTTGGACTCAGGATAGGTTAGGTGTTTGTATTTAGAAAATAGAATAAATACGACAGGTGGCGAAGGTTTTCTTTCAGTCGAGTATTAGTACACGACACTGAAGAAGTCTGCACATTGTGGACGAAATACGTGTATCTGTCAAGATAAGCAATAAAGGTTGTTGGAATTATATAAAAATGGAATTAACTAATCATTCTTCTTATTTTCTAGTTATAAGTTTATTGTTCATTATTCATCGTTTTATGGATCATTGACAATTTATTTAGGGAACATTTTCAATAATTTATTGATCATGTGCATATTTTACATTGTACAAAAGTTACATTCTGTGGATCAATTTTGCGAGTTTAAGGAACGCCATTGAACCATTTTTGGATCATTTGTAACATGTTTACGGGTAATCCGCACAATTTCATGGATCATTCCCTAGATATATAACGGTACATATTTGACATTTTATTGCTTAATTTTATATTAATTATGGATCACCTTGATAAATTGTATGGATCATATCCATTTTATTATGGATATTGACCAGGGTTTTATGGGTCATGAATGCGTTTTTTATGGAACGATTTTAATTTTTTTATGGATCGTTTATAAGTTTTCATATGAAAAAGAATGTTTGCCGTTATGGTTTCGGTAGAGTGTGCAATAATGAGAGTGAGTGTGCGAGATAGCGAGAGCCTGAGATGCATTCAAAACGGGCAGGAGAAATGAATGAGTTACTAACTATCAACAGAACAGGTGATCTTTCATTTCTATCTGCATCTTAACTCTACAAATCTAAGATAAAGCAGACGATGAAAAATTCAACGACGAAGATATAAAAGTAACATATATGTTACAAGTTATTCAAAAATTATTGACTGAATCAACATTAACTGATTAGTATGGATAATATTGACCACCTCAAAGTTGTGAATTGGAATGGCAAATCGATCCTGCATAAAAAAATGAATTTGTTTTAATTTATTTTCCGCACACGAAATGAATTTGTTTTAATTTATTTTCCGCACACGAAATTGATGGAGGGAGGTACCTCTTCGAATCTTCTGGTCCGCCTCTAACTATCTTGCTATGAGGTACCCGGTGGTCGAAGGATGGAACGGTCAAAACTTGGTTGACTCAAATATGACGTAGTTTTTTTAATCATGCATTTAAAAAAGTTCAACACCCCTCATTTTGTAGGTGTATGCGTACGGAATGTTGAATCTATTTTGTTTTTTGCCTTTTATATTCAGTTTTCAAAATGGCGTCAAAGCAAGAAGAGCAGCGTATCAAAATTTTGCACGCGCATAAGCAAAATCCAAATTATTCCCACGCCGACCTGGCAAAATCTTGTAATATTGCCAAATCAACCGTGACCCGTGACGAATGTTATAAAAGTGTTCGGAGAACGTCTGACGATTGCCAGAAAGCCGGGATCAGGAGGAACCGAAACTAGGAAGCCGCAGCGACCGGAAGAATAGTGGAAATAGTGGAAGAATAGAGATGATAAGCTAAACACAACAGCCAAAGGAAGAGCGCGTTAAGTTGTACACGAGTTTGTTGACCATGTTCGATTGCGTCGTAATGGATGATGAAACATATGTCAAGGCTGATTTCAAGTAGCTCCCAGGTCAAGAGTTTTATACGGCTACCGGAAAAAGAAAGGTTCAAGATAAGTTTAAGCAGAAAAAATGTCAAATTTCCCGAAGAAATGCGAAAGTTTCGTGACAGCTGGCGTTGTCAACCAAGATATTTATGTGATGGAATGCTTGCAAAATCGCTTATTGCCTTTCTTGAAGAAAACTAGTTGTTCCGTACTGTTTTGGCGCAGACCCATCACACTTCGTGAGTGGCCCAATAGCATTTTTACTGTTGGTAGAAATCGGTTGAAATCAGATATCGGTACTAATATTTAAATATTGTATTAGACGCCGCGTGAATTCAGCATATCGTTTACCAAAATGAGCCCTGCTGCCAGCCACCCCATTCGTGCAATATCTTAGTGATTGCTTGTGGAAGTGCAGAGGTGTTCTCAGCTTACAACAAAGCGAGTATCACGTCAGCACATTCCTACCCTTCCCTTATTTGACCTGCATTCAGGAGGGCCGGCGCCGGTATTGATTTAGTTTGGGATCACCAGTTTTTATACATTAAGGGTGCATGTTAGTTCCAAGTATCTGCCGCTGGTTATTGTTTACAAATGTTACTTTCGACCTTTTGACTATTTTGTCAAGAACTGTTCTAATGAGTTTTGAATGGAAAACTTGGAAACGCTTCTCTGACAGAGGCGGATGCGGTTGCTGTTCCCAAGGTACCAATAAGGTCATACGAAGATAGTTATCTTCGTGAAACAACTAGATTGTTTATTCGATTGCCTCAGAAAAGGGATAGTCCATCCAGCTGGAAACATGTCGTCTCTGCTGTCGTCTCTGCAATTCCTAAACTGGGAAAAGATATCACGCTTGCTACCAACTACCGCCCCTAACTACTTTACCTTCTTCCAACTATGAGCATCCAACTATCCAACTTCTTCCAACTATGTGTCATCCTTTCTAGAATCGAAGACCATCTCATTGACCATAGCACTATTCCTCTCGAGCAGTTACAAGGCTTCAAGCGGGGCCATTCCACTAATCACCAACTTGTTCGTCTGACGGAGAATATCCAAGATTCGTTTAATCGAGGTCAATCTGCAGGGTTGGTCCTTCTGGATGTTGAGAAGGAGTATGATTCAGTAGGGAAGGAAGCTATTCTTCACAAAATGAAGATGGCAGAGTTTTCTCTATACCACCTTAGAATTCTGCATTCTTCCTTGAAGCACCGTACCTTCCAAGTTGCTGTTAATGGTGAGCTATCCGACATAAAATAAATTCCTTTCGGTGTCCCCCAAGGTTATGACTGAGCCCAATTCTGTATAACATTTTCACCTCTGATCTGGTGGTGATACAGCCAGCCTACAAGGACCCAAAACACACTCACTCCTACAACAAACCAAACACACAAACACACACACACACACACACACACACACACGCGCGCGCGCACACGCACACACACGCACGCACACGCACACGCACACACACACACACACACACACACACACACACACACACACATGTGAAAGGGCCGCAAAGATAATCTCGGCATTATCTCGGATCAACAGCACGTTTAGGCTGACGGCCATGCGGGTGGCGAGTGCGTATCGAACAATCTCGTCAGAGGCTGTCTACGTGATAGCTGGTACGGTCCCCATAAATCTTCTACTAGAAGAAGGTAGTGAGTGCTATAGAGACCGAAGCACAAGAGGTGTCCGGAGAACTGCCCGAGCTAACACCTTAAGGATGTGGCAGCAGCAGTGGGACAACGCTGATAACGGCAGATGGACGCACCGGCTAATTCAATGCCTGTCGATGTGGGTGAACCCACACGGTGATGTAAATTTCCACATGACGCAGTTTCTGTCCGGTTTCAAGAAGTATCTGAACAGGTCCGGCCACGCGAGATCGCCGTCCTGCACCGCGTGTGGTTATGCAGAGGAAACGCTTGAGCACGTTGTCTTCGAATGTCCGCGGTTCGAGAACGTGTGAAACAACATGAGATTCATCGTCGGTGACGACGTAAACATGGACAACATTGTTCAAAAAATGTGTGCTGACGAAGAAAAATGGGAAGCGGTGAACAGAACAGTCGTTCAGATTATGTCTACACTGCAACGAAGTTGGCGAGAGGAGCAGCGACAAGTGACGTAGCAGTACAGGTTTTGAGCCGATGACCGACCTGGGTACTCGCCAGCATGTGTATGAGAGAAGAAAAAGTGCACCATCGGGCGCGACCGGAGTAGGCTAGATCCACCACCGGGGACTAGACCGAGCGTCACGTATCAGCATCTAGAAAACGGTTTCGGAAGAACTTTCGTCGTCGGGAAATTCTCCGCCGGAGTAGGCTCATCCTCCAAACAGAACCGCTGGACCGACCTAGACATCTGCCCGGATTGCATCGGTTTTGGAAGAACTTCCACCGCCGGGGAACTCTTCGTCGGAGTAGGATGGATCCACCGTCGGGGACTATTCTGAGTAGTCCGTAGTGAGTCACTGGCATGAGTCGTCGGGGCACCAGGGAACCGGACACAATCCTCCAACTGGAATCGCTGGACCGACCTCGACACTACCGGACAACTTTGAAGTTAGCATATCGCGTTCGTTAACGCTTTCAGAAGATATTCTTTCGTCGGGGAACGCTCCGCCGGAGTAGGCTATCTCCACCGTCGGGGAGTATGCCGAGTAGCACCGATAGTTCAGGGTCGTCGGGGCGCCAGTGAACCGGAAGTCACCCTCCAACCGGAATCGCTGGACCAACCTCGGCATCCAACTGGTCAACAAGAAGAGTAGTACATCTACAACCGGAGTGCGAAGCAGCAGAAGTTTTATGGTGATGAGATCAGCGAACTAGCGCGACTAGCTAGGCCTGGCAACAAAAGAAGTGCATGAGCACAGCTTCCTCCCGAAGTAGTCACTTCCAGTGGAATCCGGGGCATACAGGCAACGTCATACTCTTGGTGGAGTTTAGAGGAGTAGGGTTCAGAGTCATCTTCTCTGTTCAGAGTCCCTCACTCTGGCACACGATGGGTGAATTCGGTAGCCGGAGTCGGGCTACCGAACGTGTGCTAGTGCACCAAGTAAAAACACACACACCTAACATACTCACGAACGCACACATACACACACCACATACACACACACACACACACCATATACACACACCACATACACACACGCACATGCACACGCACACGCACACGCACACGCGCACGCACACACACACGCACACTCACACACACACACCCATGTTGTCGAAAAGATGTGCCTCGACGAAGACACATGGAACGTTGTTGATGGGTAGTATCAAAGATACTGTCCGACTTGCAGAGAAAATGGCGAAGTGACCAACGATCCAGCGTCACTGGCTAGAGCCACTGCAAGACAGATCGGACTGGAGGAACACGCGTCGGGGACCTCGTTGTCGGAGTAGGCTAGATCCTCCGCCGGGGACTAGTTGAGTAGAACGCGTCGTAGCACCGGTTTTGGGTCGTCGGGGCGCCAGCGAACCGGACGCTAGTCTCCATCGGAATTGCTGGTCTGACTTCGGCACCCTACCGGTCGGTTGGAGTGAGCAGCAACAGCAGAAGAATCAGTTTCGGGGGAAGTTCCGCCGCCAGGGAACTCTTCGTCGGCGTAGGGTAAACCCACCGTCGGGGACTACTCGAGTCGTCTGTGTCAAGAGGTAGGAGCTAAATGGCTCAGGAAGTGGGAGGTAAATGGCTCACCGTTGTTCAGTTTTCGGGAGAACTTCCACTGCCGGGGAATCCTCCGTCGGAGTGGGGTACACCCACCGTCGGGGGCTACACGAGTCGATTGCGTCGAGGTGTGGGAGCTAAATGGCTCAGGAAGTGGGAGCTAAATGGCTCGACCAAAGTAGGTGGAAGCTAAACGGCTCAAGAATGGAGCAAATTGAGAGTAGAGCAGAGATCCAGCAAAGCCGATGCATAAAAAGTTTTTAAGAAGCGAGTGTCCCACGATGGTGACCGTAAAGGAGAGCACATCAAGACGGTTGGCTACTCCACATCGGTACATGTCTCGATGGGAACATGAAATAAGAGAAGTGCACGAGCACAGCCGCCCCCCGAAGTATTCGTTTCACCGTGGTCCCGGGGGGAGAAGGCAAACGGATTGTTTTTAGTGGTTAGGCACGAAAGCAAGTCCCATCATTGCTCTTGTGAGTCCCACACCGTGCCAAACACACTACAGGCCAGGCTTTTGAGGTTTTTAAAAACACCCATACACACACACACACACACACACACACACACCCCCCCCCACACACACACACACACACCGGTTAAGAGTTGAGAAAAAGCTATTTCATTCCGTTTGCTGTGTGGTTGTGTAAGTAAACGATCAAACAAACTTTCAAAAAAGCGTTATTCGGCTGGGTCGGCAGGGTAAACAAGCCTTCTGCAGATTCGTGAGCCGTTTCTGCCGTTTCTGCAGCACACAAAAAAAGGGACTCAAATTTGCAAAGAAGCATATCAACAAGAGATCAGCCTTCTGGGATTCAATCATATGGTCCGATGAAAGTTAATTAGAGCTCTTCGGATCAGAAAAGCGGCGCTGCACTTGGCAGAAACCCGGCGATAAGCTTAAAGATCCACATTTCTACAAAACTGTCAAATGTGGAGGCGGTTCCATTATGGTGTGGGGGTGTTTTGCTGCCAGCGGAGTAGCAAATCTGGAGTTGATCGACGGGATTATGACTGGAGCGTGTTACATTGGTATTCGAGACCAAAATTTGAAGCCATCAGCCCAAAAGCTGGGCCTTGCGCGTCGTTTTATCTTCCAACAGGATAACGACCCCAAGCATACCCACAAACTTGCAAAGGACTTAATCAAGGCAATGTAGATCAATGGCCACCCCAGAGAGCTGATCTCAACCCGATTGAGAATCTTTGAGGAATTTTGAGAATCGGGTGAGTTTGGCGCAGAGAAATAACAAGAAAGCATTTTTAGAGGAACTCAAAGCAGAGTGTGGACGCATCGGTGTAGATACTACTTAGCGCTCAATAGATGCTGTCTAGACGTCTTGCTGTAGTCATTGAGGAGCGACTCTAGTCTCTGTAAATTCTGATACAATAAAATAAAGTGGTTTAAAACCAAGTTATGGCTATGTTTTCTCGAAATTTTACTACACCTCGTTCAGGTAGATATTTAAACCCAAGTAAGCAATGCAAAAAATTGCACTGAACATTCATAAAAGTTACGTAATACCAAAGAGATAAAGGGTGATACGGTCAAAATTTGGTCAAGAGAAAACGAGTGTAAATCGGTGAAATCGTTTATTTAAAAAATCAAATTAAATTTCTTTTTCAAGTTCAATTAGTATAAAATTCAGGAAAAACATTCAGTTAGGCTTCCGCTTTTCCAAATCCAAATTGCCGGGCCTTACGCTTGACCCCTGCCATCAGATTTTGTACAGCCACCTTGTCCACCTTCTTCGCCGCAGAAAGCCAGTTTGCCTTGAACTGCTGCTCGTCCTTAGCAGTTTTTTTGGTCTTCTTTATGTTCCGCTTGACAATAGCCCAGTATTTCTCAATTGGGCGGAGCTCTGGCGTGTTGGGAGGGTTCTTGTCCTTGGGAACCACCTGCACGTTGTTGGCGGCGTACCACTCCATGGCCTTTTTACCGTAATGGCAAGATGCCAAATCCGGCCAAAACAGTACGGAACAACCGTGTTTCTTCAGGAAAGGCAGCAGACGTTTATTCAAACACTCTTTCACGTAAATTTCTTGGTTGACAGTCCCGGAAGCTATGAAAATGCTGCTTTTCAAGCCACAGGTACAGATGGCTTGCCAAACCAGATATTTCTTTGCGAACTTTGACAGTTTCGTGTGCTTGAAAATATCTGCTACCTTTCCCCTTCCTTTTGCCGTATAAAACTCCTGTCCCGGAAGCTGCTTGTAGTCGGCTTTGACGTAGGTTTCGTCGTCCATTACCACGCAGTCAAACTTCGTCAGCATCGTCGTATACAGCCTCCGGGATCGCGCTTTGGCCGTCGTATTTTGTTTATCATCGCGATTTGGAGTCACTACCTTCTTGTAAGTCGATAGTCCGGCTCGTTTTTTGGCTCGATGCACGGTTGTAGACGATACACCCAGCTTATTTGCGGCATCTCGGAGAGATAGGTTAGGGTTTCGCTTGAAACTACCGGCAACTCTCTTTGTCGTCTCAGCGGCTTCCGGTTTTCGAATTCCCCTTGATCCAGACTTCCTGGCTGTCGACAAACGTTCCCCAAACACTTTAATTACATTTGTAACGGTTGATTTGGCAACTTTTAGCGATTTTGCCAACTTTGCGTGTGAGTAGCTCGGATTTTCGCGATGCGCGAGCAAAATTTTGATACGCTGCTCTTCTTGCTTGGACGGCATTTTGACAACTGAAGAGTGAATTCCAAAATCAAAATAGGAGCAACATTCTCACACACACACCTTCAAAATGAGGGGTGTTCAGGTTTTTTAAATGCAAAATTGAAAGAAATACGTCAAGTTGATATTGACCAAATTTTGACCGTATCGCCCTTTAGAAAAAATTTTTTTTATTTTTTTGTGTTTGTTTTTTTTTTTTTTTTTTTTTTATTTTTTTTTTTTTTTTTTATATGTTTTTTTTTTTTTTTTTTTAAGATGTGTCAAACTTTGAGATGTTTGGAACTTGTATAAGAAGGTCTTCAAAAGTTTTGGATAGAGTGTTCCATATAAGAAAATGGTCTGATCTTCAACCTGGTACTGTTAATGGCAAACGTACTTTTGCATGTAAAAAGTAATAAACGATCCATAAAAAAATTAAAATCGTGCCATGAAAAACGCATTCTTGACCCATAAGACTCTGGTGAATATCTATAAAAAAAATTGAAATTTTCCATAAAATTCATCACTCTGATCCATACTTTATAAAAAATTTAGCAATAAAATGTCAAAAATGTACCGTTTTATATCTGGGGCATGATCGTTAAAATTGTACGGATTACTCTTAACATATTGCAAATGATCCATAAAAGGTTCAATAACTTTCCTTAAACTTGTAAAATTCATCCGTAGAATGTAACCTTTGTGCAATAAAATATATTCGCATGTTCCATAAAGTATTTGAAATTTTCCATAAATTAATTGCCAATGATCCATAAAGTGATGAATATTGAACCAAAAGCTTATAAAAATGATACATAGTAAATCAGTTTTGTTCGCTAAACCATATGGTATGATCCACAAATTATGCCTGCATTTTTCCAGGTTGGGGCACAATTTGTTTTTAATTTTGATCCATAAAGATTGTAAAATTGATCCCTAACTGCGTTACTACTCAGATTTAGTTACATGTCCGTTCTTTCAGGTATCCGGATAAAATATTACTGCTAAAGAAGGATTGCGGAGTTTTTCCGTAGCCGTATTGAGGATTAAAAAACTAAACGGTCGATGTTTCCGACATCCTAAGTGTTAACATAGCTTAGATTAGATTTCAGGCTTTTTTTAAACTCTTTATTTGTTCCAAATTTATTAATATTTACATTTCATGTTAATCTAGGTACTCCAACTACTACCGTAACGTATCAACCTTAATTGTTAAAATATGCACCTAATTTTGTTTACATTGTTCATGCCTAAGCAGTTCAGTATTTTAAACAGGTTTTTATTCCTGCGTGTCAGTATAACAATAATTATCTTAAAACTAAAAACAAATTAAAATTAATTTTAACTAAGCATAAAGGGAATTAATCATCGCAATAGAAGATTGCAACGATTTTTGTCTGAAATTATTAATTTTTTGTTGGACATTTGTTCTAAAGTCTCAACATTCGAAATTCTATGCACTTCGTTAGTACTGTACCAAGAAGGCAGCTTCAAAATCATCTTCAGAACTTTGTTCTGAATCCTTTGAAGTGTTTTTTTTTTCCTGGTAGCACAATAACTAGACGATATTGCAACAGCATAAAGCATGGCCGGTCTAAAAATTTGTTTATATATTAGAAGCTTGTTCTTCAGGCAAAGTTTGGATTTTCTGTTTATAAGAGGATATAAACATTTTATATATTTATTACATTTGGCTTGAATGCCTTCAATGTGATCTTTAAAATTTAATTTTTGATCAAGTACCAGACCAAGTTATTTCACTTGACTTGACAGGCAAACGGCTGATTCAAACATTTGCCCGGTATAATGCAAACGGAGGATGTTTTTTTTAGTTTGGTCCGACGAGCGATAGCGAGTTGGACAGCAAACGTCTGCCCGGCATAATTTAAATTAAATTTTAAGAAACAAAAGTTTAATCAAATCATAAATTTGACCTGTAGTTCTTTATGTGCAGGAGAGCTCTTTGCCAAATTTCTTTACAAACATGTGTTGCAGTTGCGGGGAGATCAAATAATGTTAAGTGCATAAAGTTGGTTTGTTGTGAATCATTTTTTGATTATGATTTGTTATACAAACTATTAGAGATCATTGGCAATTTATTTATGGAACCTTTACAAGAATTTATGGATGATATGCACATATGTTAGTACAGAAATGTTACATTCTATGGATCAATTTTGCAAGTTTAAGGAAAGTTATTGAACCTTTTAAGTATCATTTGCAATATGTTAATGGGAAATCCGAACAATTTTATATATTCTTCCCGTGATATATAACGGTTACTTTTTGATATTTCATTACTAAATTTGGTTAAAAGAATGGATCAAATTGATGAATTTTAGGGATCATTTCTATTTTATTTTTTTGTGGGTTTTCACCAAAGTCTTATGGGTCAAGAATGCGTTTTTTACAGAACAGAGTTTTAAAGGTGCAAACATAGGGCTGCCGTAGTTCTTTCCGTGCACGAGTGCTCTTTACCTAACTTATTGGGAAACATGTGTCACAGTCGCTGTCGTAAAAGAACGTGAGATCGCAAAAGTAAGTCAGATTTCTGAAAATTGAAAATCTTCTTCATAGTGATCCTTCTTTTACAGCAATATTTAAGCCGCATATATAAAGGAACGGACATGTTAATAAATTTGTGTAGTAGCGCAATCAAGGATCGATTTTCCCGTAGTTAAGTATTAAAAATAATTCAACCCAAAATTGGAATAATTCCGGCATAATTTATGGATCATATTTATTATTTTAAATGCACAAAATTGATTTGCTGTGGACCATATTTAGAAGTTTACGGTTCATTTTCAAACCTATTATGGATCATTGGCGATTTATCGATCATGTGCATATATTTTAGTTCACAAACGTAACATTCTAAGAATCAATTTTACAAGTTTAAGGAATGATATTGAACATTTTATGGAACATTTGAAATATATTTATGGATTACCCATACAATTTTATCGATCATACGCTAGATATATAACGGTACATTTTTAACATTTTATTGCTAAGACTTACATAAAGTATGGATCACATTGCTGTATTTTATGGATCATTTTCATTTTTTTATAGATTTTCATCAGAGTCTTATGGGTCATAAATACGTTTTTTATGGAACGAATTACATTTTTTTACGGATCATTTCTTCAGTTTAAAGGTGCAAATTTAGGGCTGTCACTGTTAATCTGTGATATCTTTGAAATAAATTTCATCTCTATGTCTGTCTCTAACTTTCTTTAAACTAATGCAGCAACTTTTAAGCCCTCATTTTCCTGCTAATCAATTAACCCATTATATAATAATTGTATCAGGTGATAAAAACATTTGATCATAGTTGAAGAGATTTACCCCAAACTTTAAAAAAAATATCATTAGAATATTTTATCTTTAGAAAAACAAATCAATATTGTACAATTAAGAAACGAATTGAATTGAAATGAATAACAAAACAATGAAAAGCTCAAAAGTTGCTCTTTAATGCGATTATGCAGGGTGGATACACTGTTTTTTTTTTACAAAAAATATGTGACATCTTTGTTGTTAAATAAGATAATCAATTTCAAAACTAGGATAAATGTTTGATGTTTTTACTACACAGTTAAGGTGCAGCACTACCTCGGAAGTGGACCGATTCCGATCTATTATCACAACTAGCCAGCTCTATTCAAATCCAACTGCTTGATTTTGTGAACATGTATGTGCAACAGGTAAACAATTCAAGTAAAAAAAAACAAATTGGTTGGTTTGTATATGTATATGTATAATTGCGATGATACATAAACGGAAAACGGTCCAGTATCCTGGCTTGTCCACTTCCACAAAATTTTGGTTCATACATAAAAACAGTAATTAAATGTTATAAAATGGCACCAATATATAAATTTTGCATGTTTTCAATCAACCAACCTGACGTTTTTAGACACAAGTTAATGTTGACAACTTTATGAGAGAACAAGAAGTTCTGCTGGTGCGCATTTTTCATATTTTTTTCGGCGCTTTCTTCTTAATTCTTCATTGGTTAGTTATGTTTTTTCCACCTAAACAACACACGAACAAGTTATAACTTTCAATGATTGCAGATCATCCCTTAAAGCTAGGACCAAACGGAAAAATAAAAGTTAAGGGAAATTCGTACCCAGAGATTTCCTTCCTGCATTAATCTCTTCCTGAGCGATTGTCAGAGCCGTTGTTTTTCCGATCTCGGAGCAAAATGATTCGTAGACTGCTTTTGGTGCTAGAAACTTGCACCCTCTTCTTTCTGTGATTACTGCTCTTGCTCAACGTTAGTTTGTTGAAGTACTGTTGAAATGTTATTGCCTCTTCGAGAATCATCAAAAGTCAGACACCCCACCAAACGGTCAGGCAACCGATAGCATGCGGACAATTTCCGATGCAATGTTGCACTTTTTTCATTAGACGCTTATTGAGTGAAAACATATATTGTCGTTCGAGTTGAAAACTTTGATCGAAAGAGAATTCACGTTCTAAATTGTTCAGAATAACCAACTGGTCGCACAACGATGCAAACAACTTTGTTTATTCTGTCTTGTTTGTATCAATACTAAAATAGATTTCCGCTTACTGGATTTCCCACTTTTTAACTGGAACCACAATACAAGCACCGCCATCAAACCGCAGGAGACGTAGAGCTAATCGAAACTTTATCCGGATGTACCGTCGGAATTTCAAGCACCTTGCAAAAGTACAGGAAGGGTATGCGCGCCATCCATCAAGGCCACTTTCTCTATCTCATTCCACCAACAGAAATGTAAACATAATCATGTTTCCGTTGTCGGTATCCATCGGCTCTTATGCCTCAGCATCTCAGTGAGCGCCTCGAAGGATCGGCCAAACAACCGATTATAATAAAACTTTTCTTATAGGTTTGTGTTTGTTTAAATTTTAAATATTTATGAGAAAAAGTTTTCTGATTATTTTATTTATTCTCACTTTCAAAGTCGAGAATATGAGATTCAAAATAAATTGATTGTCTAGACAATGATAAACTGTTCGTTACAATGGTTGTTATGCTTTATAGACATGTTTCGCGTATATTATACATAAATTAAACTAAATAATCAATTAATTTTGTTCAACAATGACGAACTTCTGGGGTGGAAAATTTGGTGTTATTCTTTCAATCAAGTTGCTTCCCTTTTTTCGTTCGGTTGAACGCTTTCCAAGGATTTATTACCCTTCTTACACCAAAAGAAGGGTATTAAGATCGCTTGAAAACTCGACTTTTTATCCAAAGCTCGGAGGGCCGAGTGTCATATATCATTCGACTCAGTTCGACGAACTGAGCACATGTATGTGTGTGTATGTGTGTGTGTGCGTTACAATAAATGTCACATCGGTTTCTCATCCGTTTTTGAATCGATTTTAGATCTGTTGGTGGCAAATGAAAGCATCAACATTTCCATTCAACGCTATTTTTTTTTTTTCATTCGGACATTTCGTTACGGAGATATGAACGAAACAGTATTTTACGGCGTATTATAATACTAACCAAACAGTTCAGTCGCTGACTACATATTAAGCTATTTATGTACCGTTTCTTGTTCTGTTGATGTCAAATCAAAGCTTTATTGTTCTTGAAAAACATGTCATTATGATTGGATAATTCCTCATGAAGATTATGACTGAAAATATAATCTAAGAACACATAAATTGTGAGATGAAAATATAATCGTTGCAGTTCAAAACCGGACAAGACCACTCGTATCGATCGATACCGCTTGCATTCTATAGTGTCGCATCTGGTGCATTGTATGGCGCATCAGATGCACCATTTAGCGCACTAGATGCTACACTATAGACTCTATAGAATTAGAGCAGGAACGATTGGCGTGAGTGGTCTTGTTCGGTTTTAAACTGCAACGAGTATATTCAAGAATTACACAGAGTCTCCATTTACTATAACTGCAACGAATTTTCAACGAATATGTTCTCATTCAGCATCTTGAATCCATATCGATAATCAAAATTCTAACCGACAAGGTTAGAATTGCCTAATAGTTTATTTTATGGACTCAAACATGACATTTCATACATTCATGTAATTTTCCCTTTTCTAGCACTAACATAAACAGATCGTTGAACACTATTAACGTGGATATTTTCAACATATCGATAATTTGACTTTAATAATACTGATTTTGCAAATTTAAAAAAGTTTTTCATGTATAGTACACAATCTAATACTATAAATTAAGTTGTGAGGGTTGTTCCGCGGTTAATTTACTCATAATTTTTATTTTAATATCGAATAGTTTTAATCTAACGACTTTCAATACTTTTTCTAGGGTCATACAAGAAATTCTATTCTCCATAACGATAAATACTGAAAAAGTGGCTTTGTAATTGAAACATAATGGTGCTTTCTTCCACCCCATTAGGCCGACGGTATGAGTCTCAACTCTTAGTAATGGATAATCTAAACGCCCTGCTTTCAGCAACTAAACGTAAGCACACTGACAAACGCCCCATTATGCGAGTCAACAGTCCAATAGGCCAAATACATAATGTAATTCACACATTGAGCGCACACCGTCATGTTTGCCTTCACTTTCTCGAATTGGGCTAGGGTAAGTGCACCAGTTTATGCCATTACACGTTTTTTCGATTTGTAGGCAATATGTTTCAACATATAATATGAAGCAATAATATATCAGCGCTAACATTAGATTAGGGCGAATCTGCTTTTGTAAACAATGGCTTTCGTAGTCATTTTCTCTTGAACAAAAGATCACAAATACAAATTAAGCACTTTTTAAGGAGGAGCTTTATCTCTATCCGATGATATATTCAATTTGAAGGAATTTTATTCAACTTTCGATAAATTAGCAGACAAAGTGTTTGTTTACAAAAGCAGATTCGCCCTAATCAAATGTTGGCGCTGATATATGGAAATTCCAACCGTGTGAAGCTTAAGGAATATGTTCATTATATAGTTTACATTTTTTCCCCGCTTGTGTGTTATACGAATTCCCTTTTCATTCCAAAAACCGTGCATCAAAGGTTTTTTATTTCATTGACCAGAATGTCCCACGTGCTTATCTCTTTTATAGCACTTCGGAGTCAAAAGCGCAATTTTCCTGTTTATAAATCTTTTTCCACTTCTCCCCAAGAGCTTGCTCTTTTTGTCAGCTTTGAGGGTTCATCTTGCGTTTTGAATGCCCAAACAAAAGCAGGAGAAGCATGCAGCGAATTTATTTCCTTGGATGATGTACTGAGTGGGAGCCCAGGCAATGAAGAATAGCAAGGTTGCCGACGAGGGGTCACTCAAAGTGTGACACAGAGTTTCTAACGTGTTTTGATGACCAAAATTAGAGGTCTTTCTTTATTAAGCCTGTTCTTTTGCGCTGTTTTGAAAATAATAAAATACAAACAAAACGGCATTAATGAGCCCCTCTAAATAAATCATTGTTTCATGATAAAGGGAGATACTTCGCAGAACAGAAAACACTCAAGTGTTCGGATGTCACAGGCACAGTAAATCATGTTAGCCTTTTGTTCCATAGCACGTGGCATGCGATGATGTCAATGTTAGCTTAGCAAAGTTCTACCAAACTAGCCCTTTTATTGTAACGGTATAATGCATTTTGAAAGACCGCCTATGAACTTGATTTTTGCCTGTTTTGTTAACGTCGTTAACGTTAAACCGATGACTTTTGGCTTATCGCAATATTAGCAGTGCCTATACTCTTGATTAAAAATAAAATACAGTTATAAACCATTTCAGACTTGAACTGGTGTATCGGATTGAGATTTGATCTTATTGAAACGCCATCATTAGGCTGGTTTTTTATTTTTATTTTTTATAAATTTATTTAATGTACAGGCTCAATCGAATCAACTTTACAGAGCCAAGTTTACATGTTTACATACATCCGTTATCTTAGAGCTAAAGTTAGGGGGATAGAACCGATTACTCGCGGCAGTCTTGAGGTTAATAGGAACAACGGGTGGGAATTTAATGTACGTTTTAAATAGCACATGTATTTTAAATTCTAAATCGTTTAATCATAACTCATAATTTTATAGCTTTTGGTTTACGATTGACTCGAACATTTCTGAAAAAGAAAAAAAAACAAGCACAGATAAAATAACTAAAACTTAACTTACAGGTTGAACAAACTACAAGTTCTCCACAGCCTGTACCGTGAGAGTTAAAATCTCCCATGATCAACCGTGGAGCAGGAAGGACCGAACAAATATCTGAAAGTTGTTTTTGGTTATTTGAGGCTCTAGGAGAAAAATACACAGAAACAGTGAAAAGGTTTTTATTTCTAATAACAGCCTGACATGCGACAACCTCAATACCTGGAATTGGAGGAAAATTCACTCTATAGAAGGAGTAGCACTTTTTGATCCCCAAAAGTACTCCTCCTCCAAGCGAATCCTAACGATCAAGACGAATGATATTGAAATCATGATATGGAAGATCGATTTTGGAAGAGAGCCATGTTTCATAAAGAGCAAATGCATCGCAACCGGTGTTGTGGGCTAAAAATTTGGAAGATTTTAATTTAGGAACAAGATTTCGACAATTCCATGTAGAACTGTGATCTAATCCCCGACTTTATTTGGAAAATTATCCATCGAATGAAATGATAGCTGCAAGGAGGGGCCATTTACATGTCAATTGCTTCAAAAAAGTTTTCACAGTGGGAAGCGTTGCCAGAACAATGCTAAAAGGGCCAGAAATTTCGAGGTACTTGAAGATACCCTCGACAATTTCATCAAATGAGAACAGCCTAGTCGAAGAAGGGGCTTCTGTTCTTAAAATCGGGGCATCAGAGGTTTTGGATGTCCCCGGAAGAGATGGAAAGTCATGGATGTAGTAAGTACTACGAAATCCAGGTGAAGTTGGATTTTCTTTTTTTTTTCACTTTACCTTGAAATGAGCACGGTGAATTGGTGCTCCTGCTTAGTAACTTTCAGTGGGCGGATGCGTCTTTGCTTCCATGAAACACCTTCCGGAAAACTGAACGATGTTCTCTCTTCAGCCAAATCAAAGTCAGACTCGTCATCTGATAGAGGAGCCAAGGGATTCGTATTCACATTGGGTGATGGGAAGGCTGTTTTCGCCATTTCTGGAAGATTGCCTGGAACGTTGATTAAGCGAGCGTTCAAATTTTTCCCCGCGTTGTTTGTACGCCGGGCATGACGAGAGAGCATGAAGCGGAGAACCGTGGCAGAAAGCGAAATTTTGGTTTTATGTCTGCGCAGGCGCTATCCGCAATTCGAGCAGCGTGCCTTATTGCCGCAATGGGAGGTCGTATGTCCCATCTGCTTGCATTTTTGGCAGATCATGATCCGAGGTACAAACAGCCGTTGACAATAGTCGTAGTTTTCCCAACTCGACGTATTGAGGGAGGGCTGAGCCAGGGATAGTCACACAAAGCGAGTCTCAAGGGGTAAACTTTTTTCACCCTTAGTGATCGATATTGTGCCTAGTTTTTGTACATCCAGTATCTTAACTGGAGAAAGCAGATGGTTCTTAAAACGATCACCCGCTTCAGCAAGATCTCAAGGGTCAAACTCGCTTCGATGACCACACCTTCAATTTCAATACCCCGAGCTGGTATATACACTCTTTGCTCGAGTGTAAAGAACTGAGAGACAGCAATCTCGTTAGCTTGTTTCATGTTGGACAAAATGATCTGAAGTTTATTGGATCTCACCTAAAAAATTTCCCTCCTACCAGGTGACGTGCGATTGTGGACTACACTTTTTTTTCGTCAGATAACAAAACACTCGAACCACTAATGACTCTGATTGTAATTATACCGAGGAAAAAAACTGAGAACTTCTAAATAACTGCGAAAAAACTTCCAAATCAACGGAGCGCAAAGCAAACGAACTTGACCGCTTGTTAGTGCACAGGGTGATGGAAAAGGGTCCAATGAAATGCAAAGAACATAAATTTTCGAGGTTCTTTCTAATGGATCTTTTGAGATCAAGATAGGCATGGTTTTAAAAAAATGGTTTTAGAAAGTGTGCTCAATTGAACTTTTGAAATCAGGTTGAGATTTGTTGTAAATGACTGTTGACCTCATTGCAGCAAAGTTTGAAAGAATCATTCGATTTTCTGCGTTATCTAATGCACATAAAGGGAATGCTAGATTGGCAATAAATACATGGGATATTTCTTGTTAATTGACGCCAGATATCGCCTAAATCAGGTCTGTTGTATGAAATATTGCCAAATATGTTGCATGGCGTATGAAAGATTGCAAACAATTTCGCTAGCTTTGGCTTGGAATTGAACAACGGGAAATGTTGCGCACCTATGAAAATTCATCTTTTTAATTCAAAAGCTTAATCAATGAAGGGTCGATTAAACATATAATTATATGAATGATTTATTGATGTTTCCTTGATTCTGCTCTTCGAGCCCTACAGTTGAGCTGGCAAAACCACAGACAAACATATATGACCTAAAACTAGAAAATAAGAAGACAGATTAGTAATTTCCATTTTATTCCAACTACCTTTATCGCTTATAAAGACTTCTTCAGTGTCATGTACTAATACTCGACTGTGTCGTGTACTAACACTCTCCAGGATGTATAACTTAATAAACATTTTACAACGCAATTTTTTTTTACGAAAACATTATCACCATCTATTAAGAATCATAAGAGATCAATTGAACAGATGGCGTGCAAACATTAAACACAAGGCAAAACTACACGCATTTAAACTGACCGTTAAATGAGTGTTCGATAAGAGTCCAATTATAATTTCCAAGGAAAAGAGTTTGTTTCAATTTCTCTTTATTCCATCTAAGCGTTGTTTATTCTCGTCAGTTGGTGGTCAAGAAATACTTTGAGCATTTATCATTGACTTTGAGTTCTCAAACAGACCCTCAAAAAGATATTATTGTCTCCAGTTGGTCGATCATATCGCCACTACCATTACAGTCAACGCAACTATTTCCTTTTCATCATATTAACATTTCAAACCAAACATTCCCTTTTAGACCATCCCCACCGGTGGGTTCGTATCTGAGATATATTTTGATGGCAGAGAACGTTCCTCTTTGATTTACCCACCCACTTTCGCACCAGTAGTTGATAAAAAGGTAACAAAATAGGACTCAACTTTATTCTTACACCGGTCTACTTTGTTTCATTTCGCCAAACATTTCGTGCAGTGTAAAGCTATTTGACGTTTACGGAACCAGCCCCCTTCGTAATATTTTTGTTTTATTTATAATTCCTCAATATTTTTTAGTCACGAGCTTGAAAACAAACATATGTGAAATGGACAATTCCCAGGTGTTTGTGGAATACTTGAGTTCAAGTGACGATGAATCTGCTGAACCGTTCTTTGAAAAATTTCTACGAACTTCTTGTAGATTCTTCCGTACAGGTATTCGGCTTTCTGGTTTTTCCCAATGATTGGATCTTGGGACACATCCAGCCCCGCCCTTCTTGATGCGTCCAAATTCTTCCGCGGGATTTTGATGCACTCATTTTTCACAACTTCTCACAATAAACGTGAAATTAGCAAAAACACTTTCAACAGAAATCGTAAACACTGAAAGTCTTCCAGATGAAGATGTTGTTTTGACGTTTCAACTTGTTTTTGGCTATTTTTCTTCAAATAGCAGCGCTCGGCTCGGTTGGATCGGGTTGTCAAATTACCGAACCCGCTGCTCACTGAGAAAACAAATTGTCGTTTTTCAAACCGGGTAACAATTTACCGATATTACCGCAGATGGTCTTAAGGCCACCAAATGGTTTTAAAAGAGCGAATGATTGATTTTTTTAACATACCTTCTTACTTATGATCATCCAACGTCTAATGACAACAGCACTTGTGTTCCAATGTTTCGATACGTGAGTTGGCTTTTCTAACATATTGGACATATTAATGCATCAAACGGTTTAACGTAGTCTACGTGAACCTTGTCGTATAACACAACCTCACTGATTGATTTTTTTAGTTTTATTATTTATTGTATGTACTTGAAAAACAACTTAAATATTTTTATGTTACAAGGTGCAAGTATCAATAAATCCGTATACAAAAACATAATTTTCTCGATCATGCTTTAAGAAGATTTTCTCGACCCCTCATAAATTTTAAAAGGATGAAAATATACATTTTCCCAGATTTGTGTTTTCCCATTGAATAGCGATAACCACTCGGTCAACAACTACCACAACGGTTTTTTCGGCGAAGTTATTTATTGCTCTTTATTCTTCACTCCAGAGCCCGAGCTAAAGTTTTACCAGAAGTATTTAATAAACACAGCATTCCTAGTGGGATCGAAATTTTTTCGAATGTTTGCATACCAAACGAAAAGATGAAGCTCGCTGAAGGAAATTTAATCTCCTCCGAGTTATTTATTACGTTAAAGTGAAGCCACTCGCTAAGATCTTCCAATTTTCTGCTCTTGTAAGCAACTTGCTTGGCAAAGGGTAAAGTTTTCCGAAATGAAACGCGAGATTACGCGATTTTCGGCTATATCGGACCAACAACGCTGAAAGCCAACCAAACAGCAGCCAGCCACTGGGTAGTGAAATGAGATTTTTAGAAGAATAAGACACTTATGTTCTGCTACCCAAACTGTATCCAGTCAGCCTTGAAATAAGATATACTACCGAAGCGTCTTGCAAGCTTGGCCAACTGGGCACCCTATTGTCGGCAACAATTTGATCAGAAGGGCGGGTATCTTGACAATGCGTGAAGAGGATGGAGAGCGAAAGTAAATTCCGCAAGTTTTTAATCCATGATGGTTTGGAAAATTAAAATCCGTAAGACACTTGTAACTTGATCGAGTGGAATTGCTTTTCTACCACTCTTTTCACCCATCCTGTACCACATTCTGAGGCGTAAGATACTGCAAACACTTTGCACAACATTTGACTTTATCTCGTGTCGACTGCGAACTTTGCTGGTTTCCTCTGTGGAGTCACAAAATCAAGACTCAGAGGGAAGGGCAAAAGTGAGAACACAACCGCAAAGCAATATGGTACTTAATTTTATTATCGACACTTCTCTTCGGCTAGGAACTGTTCTGCTATGGTACAGAGAGAGAAGAAAAACTTTTCCTAAGATTGGTACGATAAAATCTTTTTAGCTCTCTGCTATTGCAAAAGATTTACTGAACCCAAAAACATCAACGAAGCGGTTAGCTCAATTTGGAAGGAAATAATTAAATTAATAAAAGTTCATTTATGTTAGGAAGTTAGGAATGCAAGTCAAAGATTATGATTCTGCAACCTGTTGATTTGTGTTGTGTTTCCAGAGAATTTATTTCCAAATTAATCAATATTTTGAATTGACATAAATTTACGACCGAATCCAAGGGACAATGTACAACAGTTAACAAAGCAAATTTTGATGGTTTGGTAGTTTGATTGTGTTGCCTGATTTCGATGTGTTTATTATGCGTTCGTATTTATTTTTACTCCATCGCAGCCCCAAACATTCTAAGCTACTCCCTACTTCAAATTTGGAAGCCTTCACACGTGCTGGGTAGTGTTCATAAAATTTTCATGCTTCACTCAGACGATTAGGTTTCTGTTAATTAAATCCTAAATGAATATAAATCGACTTGAAAATTGCTCTTACTTTACGAAGCATCAAGCATACCATTATCAGGGGCAACTAACTGAGCTCTCTCAGGCAGCATTATTGCTTGAGAACTATGTTTGAGAAAATGTGCGTACGATGACGATGAGCAGAAGACATTGACGGATGAAGTGGGGGCGAAATCCGGAAAATTGTTCTTCATGCAAAATGCCTGGTGGCAGTGATGTAAGAATTACTAAACAATGTTCTTGTATAGAGAATGAAAATAATTCGTAATGGGACTCTGCACGAAAAAAAATCTAGCCATCGTGAGCATTTTTGAATGCTTTGGCTTGAATTGTACATATCTACTTAGGGACCAGTTTGTATTGCATAATACACTACTGTTTTTAAATCGTCTTGTGAAGGTTTTCAAAAAAAAAAAAGAAATGAACATTTTATTACAACTGTCATTTATTATATGAAAAAATAAAAATGAAGAGCATCCAATAAATTCATCAATACTTGCTTAAATTACTACTTGGCAGCTCTGCAGCACAACGCAGTAGTTCGTTCAATCTAGTGCTAGTGTTAGGAAGGAGTTCAATTATGTTTGACTCTACTTGATGATACGGTTAGGATATTCGCACTCCTCAAAGCTTCGGTTCTCGTTCCACCGCAACTAAAGCCGAGGTAGCAAGTGCGCTTGGTTTGTGATGGTTATTAAATGGTTGTTTCGCAGCTTCACACATTGATCACTAGCACGCGAAGAGCACGGGAATGTTTATTTACATAACCTCTGCCGGTGCTAGCATAGTTGCTGAAGCGTGCTCTGCTGATGCCGATAGGGTGCTGGAAGCGAGAGTTGAAGTGATGCTTCAGAATCCTTGAGAAGTGTAGCACTTACCGTTTTTAAATTGAAGAGTTTTGCCACTACTCTATACATTCACTCCCGACCGAGTAGAAGGTGTCGGCAGAAATTGGCGAGAAATGCTTAGCAGTGTTATACATGTACCGGCGTCAACACAGAAAGTAATTGTTTTCTTGAGTAATTGATGAGCTTTTGTTTGAGTGACGATACAAATTGTACTACAATACTGTAAGAACGTAACCGATACTTGATGAAAATTAGATTTTTTACAAGCACCACAACCAAGTTAGAGAATTTCCTGCAAGTGGATTATGATCAGCTTAAAACCTCCTATGTACATTTAATTCTATTTGGTTGCACATGAATTCTTTTTATCTGCTTCAGATGTTGTTTTTTCTACCCACGTGCCAGCTAAATATTTTGGGTGAACAACAATTTGCATATTAAAAATATTTCCTGTACCCAAGATAGGTCAGCACGAATGACGCAAAATGGAATCTTTTTGCATAGGCCCTTGAAGTTTTTTTTTTCGCCTGTGTGCACGTTGAACATTCCCTTTTACGGATCATGCTACCGCTAGAAAGTTCCGGGTATTTAGCAACTGTAACGCATCAACTCAGAGTAAAAGTATCTGTTTTACGAAATGAATATGAGAGGTTGTACATAATACAGTATCGTAGATGGTACGAATTAAAACTGTTGATAGGGAAAAACAAAATCTGCTTCTGGTCAGATAATAAGCTAGTTAATATGTTTTAGGTTTAGACGTATCTCTTTCCAACAGATAAGAATTGTTTTCCCACGTCCTTGCAGCTGGTAAAGATTTGGAAGAAATGTTAATCAAACATTTAGTTAAGAGAGAGGCAGAGAGTTCTACGGCATCTCATCAATGTTACGGATTTTGAGAAATGATGTTGGTAGGAAAGGTAAGCCAAAGAATGTACCCAGGTGGTGTTACGAAATATCATGTAATTGAATATAACTGTTGTTGTTGTTACGTGTAAACGTGACTTTCGCCCTGAGGCTGGTTTATCACGCCACAGAGATGACCTGGGCCCTATATATCGCTGGACCCTTCCCTGCCGAAGGAAGACGTGATCAGAGATTTTTCGTCTCAGAAAATCCCAAAAGCGCCTGTTGGAATTGATACGAGACCGACTGGGATGAGATGCAACTACCCTTCCCAGTACACCACCGGCACCGTCTATTGAATGTAACTGCTGTCCAGCGAAAGATATGGATTTTGAAGATGATATCCGGGTTTTTTGTTCGTTGTCACATCCAAAACTGTTCAAATAGAAGCAGTTTTGAAAATATGATGTTGGTTTGAATCATTTCAATGTTAATGTTTTGTATCTGGCTATATTTCATCATAATGACGCCAAACATTTTAAAAAATACTACAACGGACAGCCCAATGGGGTTGTACGCAAGGGTGCCGAAGGACTACGTAGGAATGTGTAATGAATGTTGCTATTGTTCAACAGCCTGTATTGGAAAAGAGGCGACATTGATTCATTGATCAATTGGAACAAGCGATTATCTGTCAAAGCTTAGCCAAAAGTATTGTCTATTTCACAATAATCGAGTAATATCTACATAAGAAACAGTTGATTAAGATGTTAATCCTTATTTCTGTTAAATTCTCGAACTTTCTATGGCACACCCGCCATCAGGTTTCATACGGTATGCTCAGATACGCCCGCCGTGATGATTCTCCATATTTTCTTGAAATCATCGTAACCATTTGTGTTAGGCGGAGGAGTTCGGGACATCATTGAAAACACTTCCTGAAGTAAGTTGTCAACAAACTCAAAACTAGAAATGTATTTAATTTAGTCGCTTACATTGCGAATGGGTTATATAACTCACAAACTTAGTTTCCTTCTAAAAATTTTGTTCAAAAAACCTTTCCAACTAACAAAAACTCCGTACCCTACAACAAAGTACTAATAAGAAATCAGCAGCAATTTTAAACTCACAGCTACTTACGGTAAGCTTTCTAATTTGAGGGTTTCTTTGTCCTTCCTGCAGTTTCCTCAGGATTAATAATTTTGTGTCTTCTATTTCACTACGATTCAACTGATTCAATTCAATGCAAACATTCAACGAATATTTCTAATCCAGTTTACTTCTTATTATATATATGACAAAGATGTCAGCGCCCTGTGTTTACATAATTCCACATACAACTACCACGTTGTCTACAATGCGAACAAGGGTTGCGTTCACGGCTTTGACCCTTTCAATCTCGGCGTAACAATTTGCTTTCTTCTTAGTTTCGAAGAGTTTCCGCTCAACTAGAGCCCAGTACTTCTCTATTGGGCAGATTTCTGGACAGTTTGGTGGATTGGCTGTTTTTGGTACGTATTTGATCTCTTGTACCTTATACCATTCCAGGACGGATTTTGCATAGTTAAATGAGGCCAAAATCAGGCCAAAACAAAGCTGGAGAGTCGTGGCTTCACAGATAAAAAGAAACATTTTTTTTTTGCGTTATCTAATGCACATAAAGGGAATGCTAAATTTTGCAGAAAATAATAGGATGTTTCATGTAAATTTAAGACAGATAACGCCTGAATCTAGCCTGTGTTTGAAAGATTGCGTACAAACTTTTATGGCGCATGAAAGATTGCAAACAATTTCGTTGTTTACGCCTTCTTTTGGCTTGGAATTAAACGTGGGGAAAAATTACACGCCTGTTAAAATTCATTTTTTTTCTGTGTTCTGATAAACGGTACACTCTTAGAAATTATGAATTTTACACGAGACGTAATACATGTTAGTAAAAAGTTAAGGAACGTAAACAAAGATTTCGTGTAAAATTATGTCTGATGAAACTGACTCATACGCAAGTCGACAAAAGATGCGTTTGATTGAATTTGTTATCTCATCTCTTTCAACTCATTCTTATGTGCTAAAGGACGCTTGCATGTGTCGGTCTCAGGACTCCGAAATTTACATGACATTTTGGTAGTGTGTAGTAACCGCTTTTGCAGACATTCTTTCTCGTGCACATCCTTATTGATAGTGTCGGTAGAGACGAAACTTTTAGATTTTCGACCACAACTGTGTATGGCTTGCTAAATAAAATACTTCTTCGGGAATTTGGCCTTCCTTGTCCGGAAATGCTCGGCAACGGCATTATTTTTGCATTGCGGTGTATAAAACCAGCCCGAGTACGTATGTTTCGGCATCCATTATGTTACAAGAAAATGTTTGCAGAAAGTAGGTGTAAAGCTCTTTAGCACGAGTTTGTAGTGAAATTTTTACGTCCCAACTTTGCGAGCCACATTTCGCATAGAAAGATTGTGATTTTTCTCAATAATGGCTACCACCTTCTTGTCCATTTGTCGGGAGCATACTTTTCAATTTGTTCCACTTCCAACCTTCCGATCCACAGTCAAGCGCTGATCAAATGATTTGCAAACATAAAACACGGTACTTCTCGGTCGTTTAAGTTTCTTGACAAGATCGCGTACCGAAAAATTCGGATTTTGCTGCCGTTCGTACAAAATGCGTTTGTGCACTTCCACTTGATTCGACGCCATTTTACTGAATGTAACAAGAATGTAAACATGTTGTACCACGAAACAAAGTGGAGAGTTTTAACTGTCATATAAGTTAAATGTTTCAGCGATCCGTGAAATAATTCAAAATCTACACAGAAAGAAAAGTGTCCGAAATTTAACGTGGACAGCCTAATTCTAATGGTTCTATGGTTTGCACTTTAGAAATCATTCGACGGCCCTAGAACGGGACAGTTGGTTTGAATGTTGGTATGATAAAAGGGCGGTTGTGCTGGCAGTGATGATTGTGTTCATTCGATCGACCAGCTGTAGAACATTATCCTTATCGTGTTGTAAATGGTTGGTAATTCAAAGTCAATTATTGATGATGTTTTTGAAAATTGACTTGACAGTCGCAAACGCTATCGAGAAATGACAATGTTATAAGTGTTCAAAGAGTTTCAACGATTGGGTCGTTATTATTATTCAACTAGTACGAGTGTTATTCTTCAAATTATCATTTGACCTCGGGGCTTTTATGGTGTAGAATGGTGTAGAAGATAGTTAGGGATCTGTTAGGGAACATAAACATAAATAGTTAATAATAGTTTTCCTCATTGTTATAACGATAATGGTTTTCATTACTAGATGTTTTATCGTTGAAAATCAAGATCATTGGACGGAGATTCAAGAAAAATACAAAATGTCTCTTGCATTGCAAATGGAGATAAAAGCAGTGGGTCTTGGCTTCTTCCTAGATACTCTGATTGCTGCTCCTTTGCATGCTGGAGTAATTTACGCATAAACTTTGCAGCCTCATGCTACACTTTCACTTTTATATACGTTCTCAAAATATTTAAGTTCCTATCGAAAGGTGGGGACTCTATCCAACGCACTAAACGAATAGAAACACTTTTAAGTCCTGATAGGAATTAGAAGGGAATTATTAGAGGATTATGTTTGTAATAGGTAATAGGTAGTTACATACCAGTAATCAGCGGGCGGTGATGGCAAATAAGCAAATTTCAAACGAACCTTAGTTATTTTCAATACTGAAACATGATTTTATGAAATATTTGGTGTTTATTAAACAGAAATCGGTCGAAATTCTGTATCGGCCAGGATGAACGAATTAGGTACGCGTCATGGTCATACAATGGACAAGCTCTTATAATAATTCAGTATAACTCTTTTCCACATTCAGAATAGTAGTCCTGAAAAGGACCTTTTGTGAAATTCATCATTCGATAGTTATTGGCATTCTATCGAAATTTGGAGACCGTGGCACTACTGTTAATGAAACACAGATGGTTCTACCCCGAAAGAATACCGTTCTGTCTGTATAGACATAGTATTTGCGGGTTTAGACTATGAATTCTTCATGGGCTTGGTCAACCGACTGAACAGCACACGACTGCTAAACCTATTGCTGCCTAGCAATGGCTGCCTAGCAATGGTTGCTTAGCAATGGTTGCTTAGCCAGCCGCTTACTAGCAACAGCCAGCTGAGTTGTCAGCTACCTGTCTGGTTGCTCGCCAGTGCATCCTCCAGGGTACCACCGCCAGCTGCCAATATAATATTGGCCCATTGCCGTTCCGAATAGCTCCAAGGTTGCCGAACGAATGCAGCATTTTGCGAAGGTGAACCCCTTATGTATCGTTAACTGCTGCATATGAGACCTCCCTTAACTTAAATTTGAAATCTGTGATAGGAAAATAATGTGAATGTAGTAAATTTAGTCTGCAAAACAAAATTATAGGACATCACCTTTTATTTGCGTTATTTTGAATAGTCTCACGTTAAAAATCAATAATTTTCAATATTGAAATCGACGCATAGTAAATATCTCGATCGATTGGTACAAACATTTTTGGAAACGATCGTGAAACGACTGAGTTATTAAAGTTCAAACTCTAAGCATATTTCGTGACACTCTAACTTTTTTCACTCGCAACGTGTGCCCTAGTATTGAAAAAACAAACGTAGTCCTACGTCAAAAAACAATCGTATACTTTTCGCTAATTGGATAATCAATCATTCAGTCAGGCGTTTGTCAGCGCTCACCACCAGGTTGCGATCACCTCCATTTGTATGGGGCTGGTAGTAAAGTGTTTAAAGGCGTATGATGATGATGATGATGTAATACTACCATCTATTGTAGCAAGGTAACTTTCCATAGCAGTGGAATAATCTGAAAAACGATTTGATCAGGATTCTATTATTGTTTGTGATCATCAAGCTCCTGTATGAAGGGCCAAAAACGTTTGGGTGGGCCCGTAAGCAGAGACACTTACGCGAAACCCGCGAATATAGGGAAGAGAATCTCCTTCCAAAAGCAAGTTCACACTCACAGCACTAGAATCGAGCCGTCGATTGACAGAATAAACCCAATAGATGGGGTCGAAGAGCCCGCCCTCGTTCCGCGAAATGTTAACAATAGGGAGGAGGCAGTCCCATGCTCCCTATCCAAATCGTTTTACTTGGGTGCCCTGATGGTCCCTCCCTTTCCCCGTTATATGTTATTTAATATTTAGTATATTTTGTACACGAAAAATTAAGATGTCAAATATATAGACAAGAATGCTAATTTATTCAAATTTCAAACTTAAATGATACATCCAATGGATTGTTACTGAAAAATAAATAAAAATTAGATATGTATTAATATCCTTCTTGTCCTGGAAAAGCTGAAAACAGAATAGATCATTCCAAATATCAAAGATAAAATTTCAATAAAAGATATTGTTTTATAAGACATGTTGTAATATTTTTTCTTTATACTGTTCTAGTAACATTTCAAATATAGCAATTGGAGTGAACGAAGAGTCCGGTTTGATGATTCCTGAAATAAATGGCTTATCTTACCATAATGCCACTAAACACAATATTAAAATATAATCTTACATTGCTTATAAGCACATGCCAGTCTTTTATGAATATAGTAGTTGAAATTCAGAAGTGCAATTTTAAATTAAATGTAATGTTGAAATGCTGAAAAACAAATTGAGCCTTTAATGCCTGTCGTGTTGCTCCCGGCTTTACATGGTTTTGGAATGCAAAAATGATTCCAAAGCGTGCTGAAATTATTGATCAAATGAGAATGGGAAACATACAATATGATTCAAAGGTACACGATCTTCAGTCGCACCCCCTCACTTCGCTATTGTCAGATTGACAACATTGCCCAGGCTACGCTAACCAGCGTCTCCATGTTTCAGCTGGCAGTCTTTTGTGATCATATGACTCGTGGAGGCGTGAGGTAGGCACTTGGGAGGACGAGAGATCGGCCGCACCCTTCTTCGAAGTTTTCAACTCACCATTTGAAGCCCCTCACAATAAGAGCAAACGTTTCCGCTAGTTTATATTACGTGAAAATTAACAACACTGACAAAGCGTGCATTGTAATGTCAGTAGCCATTAAATTGTCCAATAGTGTCACTTTCATAAAATCATCTTCCTCAGAATTAAGAAACCACAACCGCATACAGAGGTAGAGCTGCAAAGTATAATAGACGGGATCCAAAACGGCACTGCTACGCTGTATAAGGCGCAAAGAGTTTGAAATTCCCAAAACGGCTCTGTCCAGAATGATTCGTGGTACCTGTTTGGAAATTTGTGGAACTGCAGCAATGTTGACGGTAAGGCATGACGCTATGCTTTCAAACTGGATTTGCTTATGCGCTGATTCTGGAATGCCAAAAACCACGAAGGAAATTTTAATGCAGCTCGCATCCTTCAAAAGTGGCCTTCCAACATCCAGGTGGTAAATGCTATTTCCAATATGTCTACGACCAATTCGGTCAGGAAAATACTCTGGATCATCTGGAACATTCGACATTGTGTTGTAATGTCGATGAGACCAATTTGGAATGAATCCTGCGCCAAAGAAAGTGCTAGAAAGGATAACGATGTGGTATACTTCGTTTCCTCATAATATTTGCGAATTCCTTCAACGATCTTCTATGCAGTTGGCGCAAAAATTGGGTTCAAACAAACAGCTTCAGGTTGGATGAAAGGTGACGCCTTCTAATACTTCGTAACTCAACATTAAAATCCACATTGGATCGAACAGGATATTCCAAGGCTGATAGCTCAGGTAGTGTCTGGTGCTATGAGAATGATGTCAAGCTACTCGTGCTATATCTAAACTCGACTCACCATCAGGTTTTTGATGAAGCTGTATTTGGATCTCTAAAAACAAGGAACACTGAACTGTATCTGAAATGTAAGAGTGACAATGTGAACGAGTCGTTCAATGAAATATTTTTTTTTGAAGTGGTTGAAATTGGCTAATACTTAACAGCGTTATCCAGAGAGTGCTATTGTGCCAATGATTTTATTATCTCCAATCCAGTAGGCGGGATATTTTAATTAGAGATGCCCTAATGCAGACGTCATCGACGTTACACCATGCTGGAGGTGGCTGGGTTCGATTGCCGGTCTGGTCTAGGAATTTTTCATTAAGGAAAATTTCTCGACTCCTGGCATAGGGTATGATTGTACTTGCCACACAATCATATTAATGCAAAAATGGTACGTGGCATCGAAAGCTCTCAATTAATAACTGCGGAAGTGCATTTAG